>JAMKCH010000217.1:0-56557 GCA_023653785.1 Ophioderma brevispina | reverse complement strand
TAATCCGACAATCACAATAAGCTTTTGTATTGGTCACCCGTCTTTCATCCTTTGTTTATTTCAACAATAAAGGGGCAAAATATTTCGAATTGTCCCTTTAATTAAAAAGTGAAGAAGAAATTTGCATAACTTAGAGTCACTACTTGGCTGAATCGTAATCGACAGATAAGCTAACAAGTAGATGGCAATCTGTGTTCACAATTAGCTTTTATATTGAGTTCTTCACTATTGTTTATTTCTTCATTTGTAACAACCTGAGGCCAACTTGTGTTTCTAGAATTTCCTTTGTTCAATTTCGTTGGTAACTATGATATTCATCAGACCGTTATTTTTTCTCCGGAAGTTTCCAGAGACCACTTTCGGAAAAAGTAACGGTGTGATGAATATTCATAAGTTTAGATAACGGTCTCTGACCGCTTTCGTAACTATAATGGACTGTTGAACAAAAGAAGAACAATTGATAATGAAGAAAAAGGGCTAGGAAGTATATTACATGGATAGCGGGCTGCCGCACAGTTGAATGGTCGCCGAGTGAAACAACAGGAAGTTGTTTTTTTACCTATACAATATGCGGAAACAAGCATACACCTGCTGGTGCATATTCCACCCAGATGTTCTACTGCTTGACAAGGTGTAGCATGTTGCACGCCATATTGGAAGTAAAAAAAAACAACTTCCTGATGTTTCAATCGGGGGGGGGCCGGGGGGGGACTCAGACTATCCATGTGTAGAGGTCAGTGGACAATTCCAAAGGGTCGCCTTATCATTATGGGATAGAGTGAAATCGATTAAAAAAGCTGACGTCCAAGATTCACGATGGAGGGCGCACTCAAGTTTAAAACAAATGGTTGTTTTTGCTCATACGTAACATAATGCTTGTCCATACATATCACTGTGTGAAATAAGCTCAACTCGAAGTCTTTCATATAGAAAATTACAACTTTGTTATAAAAGGAGCCGAATTTTGTTAATCCTAGGCACTGTGATACTGTGAAAAAGTTTACTGCATGAAAATGAAAAATCCAATTCATCTCTAACTTTGGAATTAAGCAATTAGGTGACTATCTTTAGTTCTAGATGATTACTTTAAATTATTATACCAAAAATATATATTTCGAAATCTCTGAGTCAGCCTAATCTCATAGCTTAGCACCTTAATTTGTGGCCACAATATAAGAGCTCTGAGACAGTTGGAAAGGACCGTGGTAGTTGGGAAAGATCTGTGGAAATATGACCATGTGGAAGGCCTCTGGGGAGGTGAATACTGTTATAGTTGCAACGGAGCCCTGTGAGACTGGGATAGTTCGACAGTTGCACTTAAGTGTGCTTTGTCATTGCTTTGTTATTTGTTATTTGTTGAGTTGCTTCCAAAACAGGTACCCGAGCTAGCACATTTGTAACACTCTCAAGTACAAAAGGTTTGAGTGATAAAATGTTGGGCAGGACTGCAGTAACCCCTGAAACGCGATTCTTAAGTGCGCAAGTAGTGCTAGGGAGGGGGCCAAAACAAAGTTTGTACAGGGGTCAAATTTGTAAATTGATCCAACATGTTTAAAAGCACACCATGATAGTTGTCTTAACCATAGGATTCAAAAAGGTATAGTTGTAATATGTACAGCCTAAGTTCAGAGTTATAGGCTAAGAACAGCAAAAATCAATAAAAAGGGTCAATTTAAAAAAAAAAAAAGGGGTAAATTTTAAAATGTGCTCCGATTTGGATAAAAAAAATGGTGCAAATTATTGGTGGAGCTCATAGGATAAAATTAAGGACTAGTTTTGAGTGTCTCAAATGCTTGCTTAAGAAAGTAGGGGGTAACAAGATCAAGCCCCATTGAATGCAATGGACGTTGACCTCCTTCTGTGCCCCCTAATTGGGAAACTAAGCATTAAGCCGTCAAAAACTATTCCGTATTTTAATCATATGAAACTCCACCAATAATTGGAACCCTTTTATCCAAATCGGAGCGCCGACTTTGAAAAATTGACCTTTGTACAACTGAAATGGACCCTTATATTGATTTTTGCTGTTTTTAGCATATAACTCTGAAACTTTAGGTCGTACCTATTACAAACTAGACCTTTTCTGAATCTTTATGGTTTTCGCCACAATAACATGGTTGTGCTTTTCAACATGATTGATTCAAATTTACAAATTTGGACCCTGTACAAACTTTGTTTTGGCCCCCTCTCTTTAAGGCACCACTTGCGGCACTTAAGAATCACGTTCAGGGGTCCGGTAGTCTGGCAACATATTTAATCACTCAAACCTTTTGTATTGAGATGTGTTACAAATGTGTGCTGTAGCTCCAGGGCTATAGGTTAAACCTGCTATTGTGCTAGAATAAGGATCAATTTTAGACGAAGTATTTTTTTTGCTATAAAAAGATGTTTAAAGTACGCAGCAATGACGATACATAAAATGGCAAAAATATTGCACTGTACCTGAGCAAAAATTGAGCCAATACTTAAGTGTTAAAATTACACGTACTTAAATTTTTTAGGCACTATCAGTGATTTACTGATCAGAAAAAACAGAAACAATATGTCAACAAGAGCGAGTCCTTAAAAAGGACAATCTCTGCATTTTAGTGCACAATTTGTGAATGAAACAACATGAGTTTTGTAAACTTAATGAATAAATACGATGCAGGCATCAATCATAATGATCAACCTTTATTGGAAACCAAAAGACATTCGGTTCATGTTTACTTTTCTGAACATATGGTTCTTATTTTGAAGTAGAAATACAGTGCATGGAACACCAGCTTCCAAGGTACATACTTCCCTTTTAAAGGGAACTTTTATCTAGTGCAAAGGCCCAAATCATATTGTGTAGTAATACCTGTCATACCTTGCTGTAAAAGTTGTGCCTGTTTACAACACATGAAATATAGTCTGCTTAATTAAATAGTTCCATGCTATCAGTCTTAAAATATACATACAACAATGTAATTCTGCTACCACAATTGGATATTATAACATTGGAAGTATATTTGGATATAAATTGGCTATAGAAGTCATTCTACAGTTTAATTTTCAAGGCAAAATTTTGCAATAGGACCCACCAATCCGAAAAATGTTACATAGCTACCTTTAGGTTAGGACTAGTCTCATATAGAGCAAGCAGGGAAGGTCACTATCACTAGTGGTGCAGTAGGGTATGTATATCCCCCCACTGACCATGGCCAGGTATGGAAATATGAGACTCTTGAACTCAACAGACATGTATCAAGTAACAGCTGAGAAGTGTAAACATAGATGGGCTGTGTACACACAAATTAAGAATGAGTACAACTGCATGAGGGTTTGGTCAATGCAGGATTAATCTTCTGCCAGGCAGAAGATTTAGAAAAATCAGTTTTTTGCATGTCTGTAACAAAGAATCTAAAATGCCCTGCAAATGATAGGACCAGAAGCAACCTAATAAGGACAAACGTCGGATATTTTTAATCCTGCTGTCCGTACGGCCACTGACTACAACACGTATATTGAATGGAGATCATTTCTTTTGACACTGCATCCGTTTTCTTCCTTTCTGTCATTCTTCAGTTGAAAAAGTAACTTATGGGAATTCTACAGACGTTCTTCACTTTTAAGTTATGCTTCAAATTTGAAATATTTTTACTCTTTCGGGAAAAATCACTGATAGTGTCTTTAAAATAAGGAAAACACCTAGCTAAGGACAAAGTCAACGCGGCGCGAGCGACCTATATTACGGCTGAGCGCACCAAAAAAGCAGCGCCCCAAATTAATACGCCCAAGCATTATTAGATATGATCAGACTGGTTAACATCTGGTTCTCAGGTTTTACAAACATGTGCGCATGCGCGCAGACCATGCAGACCCAGACGAACAATGGAGGCCAACCTTATTCAATATAGCAATTCAAATCCAAAATATCAAAAGAATATACAGAATATTACAAAGTTCAATAATTGCAAACCAACAAACCATTTGTCGGTGCTTTCTAAGTACAGACCTCTAAATAGTACCTTTCACTGAAAGTTAAATTCATAAACGCTGCTTAATCATGTTATACTAACACATTATTATTTTGTGAAGAATAGCTGAAGTGTGTGTAGATTTACGAAGATATAAGGCCCACGTGGGAGGGGGGGGGGTCTCAACACAAATGACCATACAGGGACGTGGCACAAACAATCGGTCTCATTTTCACTCTTCTGTATATCAATGACCCCTTTTTTTTCATGACAATTTTGTATTGTGCAATGTTCGTGATTTTTCTTCAAACTTTTCGCAATTTGACAAAATTTGCTTAAATTTCAAAATTTGTTAGCAGCAAAAATGGCAATTTTGGTTTAAATATTGCCCCTTGTTGGGCAAAAAATGATATAGCAATGGCCCTACTTCAGAGTCTTGGAGGCACTTCTCTTCCCAATTATCACTTGGATAAATAGGGTGTAATGCGTTCTGACGATATTTTGAAAGTACGAACATGCATTGCTTTTGAAATATCGCAAATAGAAAAAAGTGTGTCATGAACCTGGAAACCTTCCTGGTCGACAAAAATAAAAAGCGCACTGATTTAGCTAAATTTTGATGCCAACATGTGGGGTTTTCCATGATACTTAGAACCTACGTCAATTATATTATATTTAGTCTTTAATGGCAGACATTCGAGGTCGCTACCTGAGGGGTCGCTTCTATGGAGATTTTGGCCCCAGGACCATATGGTGCAGGACCAAAATGGTTTCCTGAGCAGAAAGTAATCTGCGAGGAATATTCTAAGTAAAATGTGAAGCACGTGCTCCAGGAACATATGGCAAATTATACTCCTGGAGCGTCAGTTGGCTTAGAAGATTTCCCCACTGCCCCAGGAGCATATTTGCCATATGTCCTGGGCCATTTGGGTATTTAAATATGCTCCGGAGCATATCAGCATATTCCAAATATGCTCTGGAGAATTATTTTTATTTATGCTCCAGGAGCATAATTCAAAAGTGCTCCTGGAGCATATTCTGGAGCATATTTGATTTAGACTATTTACCAGGACCAAGCTTCAGGGGACTCTGGTTCTGCGACCATATTCATGGAGCATAACTCTGGCCAAAATCGCATAGAAGCATGTGGAATCGGTCAGGCACTGACCTCTACACCTGGATAGCGGGCTGCCAAATGAACTCTACGTATTAGATAAAGGTCTCCAAACCACCGATCTCTATACAATGGATTGGAAAACCTGGGCTCGTAATGAAGCATGATGGCCATATTGGTCTCCAAAAAAAGAGCCCAAGCAGGTGGTTAAGAGCCGGTCATTTATTACAAAATTTTTCCCATTGAAATGTGGAAAAACAGACAAAACAGACAAAATCAAGCCCAATTCAGTGAGCTATTGTATTTGCGCGATGGGATTGGAGTCCTCTAAAAGTGCACCCAGGATACAATCTTTAAAAAACAGGTGTCTCTGGAATGGTAGTGGCGTTTCGTTTTTTAGTAGACCAGATGCCAAGCCCGTTGCTCCATTCATCTAATACAATACTGTTGGGTATCCAATCATTGTATAGAGATCAAGTGCTTCAAACAGACCATTCGCGAATATAATGGTCGTCTAGAGATGTGTTGAGCTTGCTAGTCTGCTGTCAGAAACTAGCAAAGCGAAAACATATCTCTTAGACGACCATTAGATTCGCGAATGTTTGTTGGAAACCTTTATGTACAAACGTCAGCAAAGGATGAAATGGAATTTTATCCAAATATTCGGCACCATTTTGGATACTCGTTATAATTTTCAACGTAACAAGGGACATCGGACTAATTTTTTTCTTTAAATAAAACCACCAGATGCCCTTCTATATTCGCATGTTGGACGAGTCTATCACCAATAGATAATCAAAGGGGTAATCTGCAGAGGTATCGATCTTGGGCATTTAGTGGATGTAGTGTATACGCACCTATTGACCACTAAACCATAGAGGAAATCTGTGTTTCGGCTTAACTGTCGTCTTTGGGGTCAACAATACACTCACCAGACAAACGGAATGTGGTCCAGGCAAAGCAGCTTGACTTTACAGTCCCAATTTCCTTTACCCTCCTTCAGATACGAATATACTTTCAAAATACACCATCACTGACACAACATGATTTATATCAATTAAAATGAAGTGGATCGTGAAAAGCATTAAAGATTTTGTTTTAATGTGGCCTTGCTTCTCGGCCTTTAGGCTGAAAATTATGTGCATACTTTTGTTAACTACACGCTACCCATTGCACATCTTGGGTAGAATTTGGTGAATCTTTCCGGGCCCGCCGCTGAGCACACTATCTCCAGGTGTGCTGTAAGACTTCGGTCATTATTTTCATTTATCGAAGTCTGATGACCAATCACAATGTCTCTCTACCTTGTGACAGAGTTGGGGCGTCCTTAGGGAACCCAACTCTGTCAGTTTGCTATAGGTATGGTCTATTTGGAATTAACGGGCGATTGGGGATTTGAAAGTATATTTTTTTGTCGGAATTGCCTATTTTTTAAAATGTAAATTTTTCATGGGACAGTCCCGTTGTTATTTTTTCCTTACAAAAATAAAAAATACTGCAGTAATTGTTCTTTTCAAAATTAGTATTAATTAGTCCACGATAATTGCGATCCCTAATATTAATTCTAACTTTGATTCCAGAGTATTAACAGTATTATAAATTTGGAATTATCTTTTTAAACTGTAAAATGACCCATTGTATATCATTCCGTTCACGGCACACAAAGCGACACATAGCTGTATTTCCTCGACGGCACAAAGCAACACCAAGCTTATGGTATTTTGAATACACCCTGCTTCTACACCCATGGAATAACCGTACGCGTCTGGTAAGGCCCTAGAACCGGTACAGTATGTGTCGCGGGAGCCCAACCCCACCTCCACGTGGTACCAGACGTATAGCCCAGGCTTACCAGTGGATCGTTCCAGCCGGTTTAATGCTCTGAATTTATTAGGCCTACCAGAGTCGCCCAGCATGGGTTTTACAACAGCTTGGTTATACCCAGCCGTTACTCGAGCACTGGATCGAGGCCTGGGACGGTCTAGTTTCCCAGCGACTCGAGCTGTGGACACGAGGCCGAAGACAGCCTGGGTGAACTAACGGGGACTATGGGTATTGGCCTGATACTAGATTGACCAGCGTTATTTCTACCCGCAACTACTGACGACGTGGATTGTCCATCGACTATGGATCTTGTAGGAAAATTGAGGCTTGGAGAAATCTTGGAAAACAGGCTTGTGGCTCCGTAAAGATAACCGTTTCTATTGTTTTGAGATTCAAGTTGCAGCGTTTCATATGGCATTACCACCTTTCTACATTGTCTACATATTTGAATAAATTACGTAAGGAAATTGTCACAATCGTATTTGTGCTGGCGCACATAGCCCTACAGCTGAAAGCGCCATTCAAACCACACAACAACAACACACACTCAACCGTCCGCTGTGGCAATTTAGCCTGACAGACTTTTATGTTTGTCTCCCAACTAACGTCTCCTTCATTACCGGGAGTTGTTGCGGATCATGGCAGTTGTCCATAAGTCCATTATAATTTAAATACTCCCGTCCCCCAGACAATGGTAGACGGGGTTTCTACATCTACAAAACCAATCCTATACTTGTTTAGTTTGTTATACCTGCCATTATTTTTTTTTTGTTGCGGACACTTCCGCAAATATTAATGGTCATGTATACAAACACGGGTATAGATAATGATGAATGTGAATAGGGCTAACGTTTATGACCAGGAAAAGGACCCTAGCCGGTGGCATTCGACAGATAATCGCACTTGACCGTATGGGTCATTGCAGGCAGCACGAGAGCCGATGGCTGCTGGCACTGACCCATACGGTCAAGTGTGATTATTCTGTCGAATGCACTGAGGCGTGTCCTTATCCGTCATAAAATACTGAGAGAAAATAATAGTAAGTAAATCAAATCATTACCTTAACATTATAATTAACGTAATTTTATAATTTTTGAGGTAGTTTTTAAATAAATTTAAAACACTCTATACTCCACATGTCCAAGTTATACTCTATAGTGCCAAAAAAACCTTGACGCAATTCATTGCATGTTGAATTAGTTTGGTTTGAAATGATCTGTAAGTGCGAGGAACAATCAACTCTCTAAGAACGCTAGAGTGGCTAATTTTTCTCGCACCTACCTGCATTTTCAAAACACCCATTAGTGATGAAACGCGCAATGAAATTGAAAGAAATATAGACTTCTCCGCACGCCCTTACTTTTTCACAAACAAACCACCCATCCTGCCGAATTTGCATATAAATGCATATGAATTTTCATCTTCCAATTCCATAGCCACTGTAGTAGATGTAAGACCAATCAACGCAGAAGCTCGCAGACGATGCATACATGTACAACACATGACTGGGTTTTCTGATTGCAACGGTATTTTAATTTTGTGAATTTTGGGTTTCCTACAAGTACACTTAATTCTCATGGGCCTATTATTATATAGCAACAGGATTATAGTCCCATTTCTCTAACCCGTGCAGTATGTCTAACTTGACGCAGCTTGTACGCACTGGGCGTCAAAGGTAGCCTGTGCATCTTTGTGCGCAATCTATAATGAAAATATCCCTAATTGACGTACCCGATGTTGGTCTGGTCATTTGGAGTATTCCTTGCGAAGAAAATACCATTTTCACGCTTACTTTTCGAATCAGTAGACGATTTAATAACGCCCCACGTTATTATTTACGATATCGTTTTGCCACAAGCCATGTTTAGTCGTTCATCACAAACAATTGAAAGATGATCGTGGGTTAGTCCAAGTTCTTGCCTGTATGAAGACTATCGCGGTTTACATTTACCATTGAAATTAAAACAAAGCTTTAATTTAACGTTGTTCCTTTAAAATATATAAATTTATCAAAAAGGCATACATCTGTGCTATGAAATTAGGAAACTTTTTCTACAGTCCTACAAAAAGCGCTACTCGTCATTGAAAATACGTAGATGGCCGACCGCGCATATGGGTTTTCGAACACTGATCTCTATACATGGAGTGGAACTGCTTCGTAATTGAAGCACTGAGGCCATATTGGTCATCCAAAGAGAGCCCAAGCAGGTGGTTAAGCCGGTCAGTTATACAAAATTGTTCCTATTGAAGTGGATTAAGCGACCTAACAGCCTCCAGAATCAAGCCAATTCACAGTGATTTTCATTGTATTTGCGCGTATGGGATGGCATGTCTCTAAAACGTGCAACCCGGGTATATCAATTCTGTTAATCAGGTAATCTCCGGAATGGATTGTTTCGGTAGACCAGATCCCGCCCGTTGCTCTCTCATTCATCTAGTACGATGTTGGGGCTCCCGTCGTACGGTATTCATACAATAGGCTTCTTTCAAGTTAGCTGCTGCGCCTCAAAAAAAGCCTATTGTATGAGCACCGTACGACGGGTGCCGCAACATCGCTAATATACAATTACTGTTGTGTAGCCAATCCATTGTATAGAGATCCGTGGTTACAGTTCGACTGCGATAAAACTATAAATATTACGCGACCCCTTTTCAAATGTCCACGTTTTCATGGATTGTTAGTGCTTAGGCCAACTAAAACCTTTGTTAATCACAAAATGATATCTAAAACACCCCTCTTAACATTTTTCTCAAATCACTGAGGTTTTAAAAAGTGCAGTTTTTTTGCAATAAAAATTTCTAAACGAATTTCGCTCCTATCCTTTGTGTGCTCAACGAAGTTCACAAGGATGTGGCTTGTGGCAAACTTGCACGTGATATATGCGCGTGTGGGATATGTTTTGGCTGGCTTCTGTTTCGGTATTGCATGCGGCGTTGTAAATATACCACAGGGAATAAACATGGTAGCTTCCATGATCGCTGTACAGTTGTGTACATTTGTCGGAATAAATCTTGATTTTTTCGCAAGAAATACTCCAATGGCCGTGAAAACCATCGGGTTCGTTTTATTTAGGGATATTTCATTATATATGTGCCGATAGATCCATACCAATAAATCACTTTAAGCCAGCGCGTGCGGTTTACTGGTGCGCCCATCAAATCTCGCGCTGACGTCACTGCACAGAGGTAGGGAAGTGAAGTATAGCAGCTAAACTTTCTGAAAGGCTTTCTAATTTGACAAATTATAACATAAGGAATTTCATATTTAAGATCAATATTTAATGTCAAACGTATCGTCCTTTGAGAGTACAAAAAAGCTTGTTCTCGTTAATTAAGATGTACGCGTCCTTTGAGAGTACAAAAAAGCTTGTTCTCGAAGATGTACGCGTTTCGGAAAGAAACAGTACAAAATCACATTATTTGGAATGGTCTGCGCATGTGAATTCAACTAATACTTTATACTAGAAACCAATATTTTTTCAACACAATAATTTAAGTTAGGACTGACATGACACCATAGATTGTAGATACTAAGTTCGTAGAGGGTATATATACGATGCAGACATGTTACTTGATATTGAGCAGTAAGTCGATATCAAATGATTGACGGTATTTCTAGTAGCGAATAGAAGTTGTGACCCGCGTGCATTATCTGATGACCTGTGCATTATCTGACAGAGCCCAGTGCATTCGTGAAAAATAATGCACGCTGAAAAAAAATACATAATCTAACACGAGAAGTATATACATGGATAGCGGGCTCCCGCACAGTTGAATGGTCGCCGAGTGAAACATCAAGTTGCTCCTATACAATATGGCGGAAACAATGCATTAACCTGCTGGGTGCACATATACCATACAGATGTTCTATTTTTTGACAAAGTGTATGCCTTGTTTCCCGCCATATTGTATAGGTCACAAACTTGAAAGCAACCTGATGTTTCAATCGGCGACTCAGACCCGCTATCCATGTGTGGAGGTCAGTGAGGCTGCCGCACAGATGAATGGTCACCGAGTGAAACAACAGCTAGGAAGTTGCTTTTCGCCTTGGCAAAATGGTGGGAAACAATGCATGTACACCTGCTGGGTGCCCATATTCCACACAGATGTTCTATTGTTAAACAAAATTCCTTTAACTTATGACAAGGTGTATGCATTGTTTCCCGCCATATTGCCAAGGCGAAAAGCAACTTCATGTTGTTTCACTCGGCGACTCGCGACTCAGACCCGCTATCCATGTGTAGAGGTCAGTGGTCATGGGTGTTCCCACATACGACCTCGACCTCGTCCGTTATTCATACAAAACAATTCAGAAATAACCCCTCACAGTGGAGTCGATTCTTCAGCTCCAACGGTTTTGGAATGAAAAAATATTCCTTGACAACATAATTATAAAAAATTCAGAATTTTTCGTCAAGATTTCGCTTTTACGTGTTAAACCAATGGCGACGTCTAAAATTGGGATTTCTTGGCCGCCCTCCCCTGTGCAGACCGTTATACTGCTGGCGCAAGGTTTGTTTTTTGCCGGGTCGCCGAACGGGTCCTGTTTGGTCCCGTATTACGGTTATGACGCGGCGTTACATAATCGCGCACTGCGTGCGAAGAAAAGCTATTTCCCATTGAAATTACACGGAACAGCTGAAATCCAGTTTTTTTTGTGCTAAGGATACAGTTACACTATGTACACTATGTTTTATCTTATTTATTTGATTTATTTGTAAGAGCATGTGTGCGCACACTTTGACACACATCATGGCCAAAAAATCCAGCTTTTGCTTGAAAAAATGGCGAAAAACCATTTTTGCATGACGTCATGTTTGACGTCACTGTGACGTTATACAAGGGTAATGTTTTATACTTTTTGGTATCAATGGACTCGAGAGGGTCATAGCTATCCATTGGTACCACACATATGATAGTTCATCAATCCGTTTCCGAGATACTAGGTGGAGGAATCCCCCCCCCCCCCCGGCGGTGAGATGGGTCCAAAAAGCCGGCTCTTTTAGGGTTAATCCACTAACCCCGACAGATTTTTGAAGTCAATAATGATTTGCTTGGAAATCCCAAATGCCCAAATCGATCAGGTCGTGTCCGACCCCCTGAAGGGAACAGGAAGGGGCAGGACACGGCCTGCTCGATTTGGTCATTGGGATATCCAAACGGTATTCTATGGAATTCTTACGTGCATTTTCTACGGCAGCTTGGCCCGGGGGGTCTCAATTTTTGTTTTAGGTAGGGATTTCTCGGCCGGGTGTTTTTGACCACTACCCCGAAAATATACCAAACTGGTAGATTTGCTACCCATCCTTACATTGGCTTTTGAGTTGAGATTTTGGGGAGCTTAGAGAAAATGAACTGTTAAAAATGTGTTTTGAGCCATTTTGACAGTCACTACTTTTTCACACTCATAATTTTGGCACGTGTTCTTCAATACCTGAGTGACATTGTGAAACTACACTTTCACAGAAATGCCAACCCCTTTCATACCCATTTGCCAAGAAAACGGGACCGATCAATATTCCCAAATTGCTGACAATGATCCCCGCAAGCCTTCCCGTAGGCCTACCCTCTCCACTAATACCCCCTTCAGACTTGTCCATGACATTACTAAATCACCTATGGGATAATTTTTTGGAATAAATTATTGCAAATCCGTCGGGTTAGTGGATTAAATCCGGGATTAACTCCGCTGCAAACAATGTAATTTCCCTGTATTTCCATAACAGTCATTTAGAATTAATATTCGTGGACCAAAATCGATATAGCCTTAGCCGAGTCTCCGCCGATACGCGTAAGGCGCCCTCCTCCGGCGGTATACCGGGAAGTCTTATTTAGACCGTGGGAAACGAGCATTTGCTCATAACACAAAATCGCAAAGTATGATCAGCTCAAAACTTGTGAATAGCTTTTCTCAAGGATATCTAGTGAACAATGAATAAACAGAATGTGCTGGAATCAACGAAATGCCCCTTTAAATACACTGAAATTATTAAGCCAAATCAGCGCCTTAGGGTCACAGAACGATAATGTCCGCCGGCAGACGCACGCGGAAATGGCGTGTATAACCCAATAAAAACACACGCAGAGTTGATTCTCGCGTACATGCACCTTGTTTTGTTTTGGTCTGTTTTGACCTTTGTGGTTTTAAATTTAATATCAATGAGTACGAGTCCCCTATAATATTCATGTAAAGACGCATTTGTTGATTAAAGTTACGACAAACTTAAAAGTTAGCCTACAATGTACCTGGATGTCTTTTAGGCTCTTGGTCTCTTATCAATGCCCTCTCTTCTTGGGGGATGTATGTTTTGTAAAATATCTCTCTATTCTTCCAAATGGCCTAGACTATCATTTGCGGCAATTGAAAAAAAAAAAAAATCCATATTTTCTGAAAATGTGCCAGTGCCGTTTTTTAAGGAACGTTACTTTTTCCATGGTATTTTCGAACACCGTTTTGCTGATCAATCAAAGCTTCCCGTGTAAAATGGAGATCTAGTCCGGCAGGATTCATCGTCCGGGCCCATAGACAACAACGGAATAAGCGTGAAACTAATGTTTGGCTGAAGAGTCAACTGAATCGATTGCTATACGTTCACCATTGTAATCGTACTGTGAGCCCGGAGGAACTATATCTCCTGCCACACCGGTCTTTCGCAAAAGTATTAAACCATTTTTGTTCCTTTCAGTAAATCTGGGATAGTCTCGTTGAAAAGAGTGAATTCACTTTTAAAGGGTGATAATCGAAAATGTGCAAGAATCCTTTCAAAAGGTGTGAAATTCATTCTTTTATTTTAATCATATTTATTATTTATTTTACATTTATACTATATCTACTTACATACGTACTTTCTTACTTTCTACTTCTTACTTGCTTACTACTTACTTGCTTACTTGCTTACTTGCTTACTTGCTTACTTACTTACTACTACTTACTTACTTACTTACTTACAGTACTTACTTACTTTCTTACTTACTTACTTACTTACTTACTTCCTTCCTTACTTACTTACTTCCTTCCTTACTTACTTACTTACTTACTTACTTATACTTACTTGTTGCTGAATGAGGCTTGACCGTCATTGTCTGGCTTTATCTACTTTGGATTTCCCCGTTTAACAAAAGAGGCTTCCCTTGTGTTTCCACTGTTAATCGTCCATGCCACTCAACGGCGATTTTGGCGGACAGATAGAGTAAGAGGGAGATATCTTGGGGCTATAATTAATTCATTTTTAGTATACCTGACACTTTCAACATTTTAACCGAAACTTTTGGGATTTGCCATCACTTTCTACGATCCAGTTTATATAAAAATCTGAACAAATGTAGAAATAGTGTTTAGGAATCTGGGCAATCAAGTATTTAGAGTGTCCATTTGAGGTTTAGTTTCACCATGTTTATGCACTTGTCCATAATTTCTAACACAATTTTCACAGTGTACAAAAATGTGGACAGTTTTGTCTGAAGCGATTATAATTCACTAAACGATACAACAAATGTTTTTATATACCATAATATAGCCTAGGGGAAATTCCTATATCTTTAAAACCTAAGCTTACGGAAAAATTTGCAATTTCTAAGAGCGAAGGTTTCAGCCGATAAACTTATCCTTTTCAACGAATTACCTAGCGATTAAACAAGTTTTAATATCACGAAAAAATTAGGTTTTATGTTCTTAATCATACTAGGTTTTCGGCAATAAACTGTGTGTTTTTTTTCATTGACAAAACTAAGTTTATTGAAACTGCGTTTCATCGTTGAAAAATTTAGCATCTGGCTAATATACCATAGGCATTGACAACTTTTCTCGGTCCGACATGAATGCGCACATCGGTGATCAAATTCTTAACAAAAGTCGCATGATTACTTGGAAAATACACTTTAATTTGTAAGGCTTTTCTCAAAGTTCCCTTTTTCTGTAGATTTTGAAAGTGTCCTCCTTTTAGCTATACTTTATTCTTTTTTGAATGATTATCCAGAGCAGTCTAGGTCTTTGTTAATCATCATGTCATAGTAATAGAAGGAGACGGGGAGATGGTCTGTCACCTCTGCGCGGATAAAAACATTGATTTATCACGAGGAAAATACGAACACGCACGTCGCCGCAAGATTATTCTTTGTAAACGTTCCTGCAAACTAAACCCAAAACCTGGCCCTGAGGCGGCCCCGTCGATCTCCTTTGGAGCTTTCCGCAGTCCATTTCACAGCAAGTCATTTTGCACTCGACATGCATAATTCATCTACTGTATGACGTCCACCCTGACTCGGGAGTGTGTTCGTTGACTTTATACCACAACGGGTTCCAGTGAGGATATTGTTGTTGATGAAATCGAGTGTTTCTCTTGGTGTGGGTTTCACGTGAATTGAAGCTTAAGAGTTGTTAATTTCCTATTGGAATGTATTAACGGTGAATCACGTTCTCAGATGAACGATTTTATTGGGTTAGGACAGTGTAAAAAAAGTCTGATTTTTTAAAAGGGGGGATTTGTTGTTTGTAGCGTCTCAACCAGTGTTCACACGTCGGCCGGCTGCTGTGGGATGGTACGCTGGGACCAAAAACATCAGTAACGCTCATCGTGGGATCTTGCTCCTGAATTAGCCGCTGCGGGAGCTGACAGATTTTTGTTTTTTTTTGTGGAAGGATAAAGGTGCTCTCTCTTATTTTAGCTGAACCATTCCAAGGTTCTGTGCTCGAACATAAGATTTCTGCTGTTTACTATTGATAGAAACGCCATTCTAGAAAAAAACAAGGACCATGGATTGGCATTTGCCATCACCGCGCTGGATTTTTCTTTTTCAATGCCGTCTTGTTTCTTCTCCCGATGTTCACTAGCTAAGACTCTTGATCCCATCAACTGGAGCAAACAAAACGAAGAGTAAGTTTAATTTCTTTTATTATCTTTACATATCCGAGAGGCAGGTTAGAGTGCTTATTGAAGTTATTAAATAAAATCCTCGTAACCTATTTTTTTGTTTTTTTTTTTTTTACACGACTGGAAGTACGTAGTCTTAACTCAGTCAGGGAAAATTCACGTACCACTTGCCTTGAATTCCCGGCGCACAACATGACCAGCTTCTGCATACATTTTGCTGTCAATATACGGTGGGTCATTATAGATTGTAGGATTAAAATCGCAATTCCATTATTTGGCTGGTTTAGCTGTAATTTTTTTTTCAAGCCTGGAAGGGAAAGAATCAGTAACATGCAATATGCAGTTTTTAAAATTAAAGTCGCCACACAAGTTTAATTTTATATGCATTAGCCTATATGCTGCTAGGAATATTTTCCTAGGCCTATTATGATGGAAGACCTACCAAAATATTTGCATTTTTTTCCTCGCTCTCTCTCTTCCCCTTGTGGTTGTCATGTTTATCACAACTCAATTGGAACAAAAATTGCCTACAACTAAGGAATTGCTGACCAGCAATAACAAACAATAACAGCACCTTAGCCTAAAGTTTAGCTAAGGGGGAAAGAAACATAAACAAACAATGAAAACAACAAACAGCATGGGTAGTATATGAATTATGATGATACAGAGAAAGGTGAACTTATTTCTAATATGTTTACAAAAAAATGTAAATCACACCCATGCACCAGTAGTCTGACTCTGGCTATTTTTGTGTTTGTGTTTGCTTCTTGGAAACTCAAGTTTAAAAGCATGCTCTCCATAAATTAATATCCTTGATAGTGGACTGTTTGTATTTTGATAGTGCCGCATTGACCAATACATATTCTTAATAGGCCTATAATAGCCTATTTAGTGTTTTTTTTATACTATTTTGCAATATGTGCCAAAATGGCCCACCATTAAACTCCTAGACTTATTATAGTAAGCAAAAGGAAGGTGCCTTCTGCAATTGTTTTGTATCATGTTACACTGTGAATAGGACCTAAATTTGGTTGGAAAAATATGCATTGATTTGTGGCTGTTCTTATATTATTAGGCCTATTTTTTTAGTTGATTGCATAATTTCATATTCACCATTTTAGTATACCAACTGCACAACCAAGTTGCCAGACTTGAAAAGGGTAAATTGATCTGGCAGTAACATTAGCCTGTGCTTTGCTTGGGGCTCATTTCACTATTTGCCACCAAATGGTGCAGAATCTTTAATTGTCTGGTTTTAAGGGATCCAATTTTGAATTTCTGGATAGTGAGGATCTTGTTCTGGTTCTGGTTCTGTTACTGCCCAACACCCCTAAAAGGGGCCAAACGAGCAGGACGGTGCACTGTAAATGGTCTGGTTTCTAGTTGTTAATTCGCCTGGTTACTTGCTGTAGTGTTTAGTGATAGCTGCCTTAAATTGCTGTTTATCTTCAATAGCGGTAATGTGATGTGGTATTAAATTCCAGTCAATAAGGGTTCTTGGTATGAATGAATATTTATAGCAGTTCTTATTTACAGCTATCTGGGTAAAAGTTTGTTTGATCTACTGTATTAAGTTCAATGTGGCCATGATAAGCACTTTAAAGGTTTCTGTGAACTTCATTGTATGGTGTTTTCCATCTTTTTTTAGTCCTTAGTTTTGTGCTTGGTTCATATAGATCTAGTCCAGTGGCAGATAGAGCCCCAAATTGGTTAAAATTGATTTCAAGGTTTAAATCATTAAAAAAAATACAAAGATACAAACACAAATATTATTGTAGAGGAATACATCAAACTCCAGATGAAGAGAGTTGTTAAAAAAGACCACCTGATAGGCCCGCTGATCAAAGATGGAATTATTAACAAGTATCTTGCACTCCCGAGTTCCCAATATTGGTCATTGTCTGGGACATTGTAACAACATGCAAAGTTGGCTTGGTCTATTGGAAGAGGAACCCTGTTTCTTGCCTAGCCCAGTATAGTCATTAATTATTCAGTAATTAGGGAATTCCTTAAATATGTTAAAAAATTGTGTAGAATAATTGTATTTGAAACCAACGCTGCTCTTATAATTTCATTGAGCATCAGTGAAATGCAAGGTTCAAGAGTATTTCACTCTCGATATGGAGTGAGTGAATTTGCTGCTTGTCATTCCATAGAGGTCATTTTATCTCAAGTTTGAGTTGACTCTAGGAGTTTAGCTTGATGTAACAGGTACTATATAGTTACATAGACTATTTTGTCCAGGAAGTAAACAACAACAACAACAAAACATAACAAGAAGAAAAGAAGCGGATAAAGATCAATGATTTAAAATTTTGATTGGATTTAGTTGAGAGTGACCAAGTTATCTGAATTAGTAACATAAACTGGAAAAAAAAATATTACGTCATAAAAAACATTTTATATGGAAGTGGTTTTTAGGCACTATCATGTCCGAATTAGCACATAGCTGTATGGCAAGTTTTCAATAAGTTTTTATTTGGATCATTTTTTTTTTTATCGTAAACACACTGACTGATTTTTTTCTCGGTTGGTGAAGTTTACAGTAAGTAGGCAAGTGAAAACTAACTTTCAGTACGTCAGTGTTTTTTTCCAGTGAAAGATCAACTTTGTTTTTTAATTCAAAAACGCAGTTTTTTCACCAATAAACAGCTTTTTTTACCAATTACCAAAAACTAGAGATTGTTGCCAATGAAATGGCATGTTTCAAGTGGATAATCAGTTTTTTTCTTTGCTGAATAAAAGTTCACAGGTTTCTTCTCAAACTCATTGTTTGCAAATTCTTGTTCCAGGTACTATAACCAAGTTGCAGTGTTTTTTTTTGTTTTTTTTTTGGGGGGGTCTACCCCTACCACTAAGTATTTTAACACACACTTCTCTGATTGATTATGATAATTAGACAATTTTTTTCATGATAATTCAGTCTAATGATTTTCTCAAATTTGATGGGCATTTGTTTAGTTTGACAGTTTGACCACCTACTAGGAAAATGAAAATAGAATACATCTATAATTTTGTTCATTACCTAATAGGGCAAAGATTAATTATTTTTGGGTTTTTATACCGCACATGAAATTAATTTTAAATGCGAACCTCCTGCCACAAGCGTGCGCCGTGTGTACACTGCATCTGCTGCAGCAGTGTTGTTCCTGTGCAGGTGCATCCGCACTCTTCTATGTCAATTGCGGTTTGAATAGTCCTTGCCTATTTGAAGATTCACAAAGTATATTAACTCACTCTTGGAGAAGCTGAAGATCCTCCTCTATGCAGAGTTTTCAATCAATAGATGTTGATCTGTACTTGAATAGCTTTTTGTCTTACTCACACCTTTGAAGGAGAGCATCCTTTGGGCAGCTCAGACACAGCCTGTGTTTTTACGCCATCTTTGGCTATATCTATTGTACATCACAGTCATCTTGTTCATTATTTGGCACCTCTAGAATATTGATTGAGCCCAACAAAGAAAATATAAACATCAAATATCAAAAATCATTGTAAGGACTTTTGTCAGATGAAAGGTCATGGCAAGCAAATATTTCCAGTAAAGCTATAACTTATGCCCTTCTACAATGTATGTTCCCACATGCATGTAGAATCTATACATGCATGTTATATTGTGTATCTAGTTGTGTTTTGCTAGAAGAAAGATTGCATGCATCAATGCGCGGCTTGCTGAGTATGACATGCGAAACAAGGCAGCTGGTGTGTCTCAGTGAATGACCAGCATTGGCCAGTGTGGGTTCAGTGCTGCAGCATTGGCAAGCAGACACAATAAATAGCAATTTTTAGACCTATGGCAATATTATTATGTACATACTACATTTATCTCTGATTATCATGTTATAAATTTATAATATTCAAAAGTTTGATTGCTGTCATAACTTAATTTCAACATTTAAAATGCAGTTCAAATTCAAAATTGGGTCAGACAGAATACTGATTTTAAATTTCTGAGTTCTCAAATCATGTCAAATTAAATTTCCAAGCTATATGAGAGAAATTAAGCTAGATCCTAACAGTACAACACACAACATTGGATTGTGCTGCAGACATCACATTTTAATGTCGTATTATTATGTTACTGTTTGGGTAATTGACCTGTTAGACCAAAATTAGCTATAGTTAAATTATATGGTTATGATTCACCCAATTTAGGCAGTCAAATTACTGTCATTTTTGTAATTGTGTGTATCAAATCTATTCTGTCAAAGGCAAGGTGAAAATGAAAGAGTTTCAATTCATTTGGATTTTTTGCAACCTTTTTTGGTAAATTTTGAGAGAGAAAAATGTGTATGTCTTCTTGGCAGGTGCCTGATAATCTGATGCCATGTAAAACCAACTTTAGAATAGAATCATAGTAAGGACGGATGGTATTTTATAATTAAACAGACAGATTTTAATAAGTTTATAGTTCGTAATTTTTAAGCCATGCATGGAATGAACAAATGTTCTGTTCCTTTGTTTGAAAAGCTGCTTACTAATCCCAGGCATATGCTGCAGCTTAGAAAAGGCTGAAGCATGCTAATTTATACTAAGCTTGGATTTTTGAAGCAATTCATGGCACATTATTCTAAGTGTATGT
The DNA here is from genome assembly GCA_023653785.1 of Ophioderma brevispina. Taxonomy (NCBI): domain Eukaryota; kingdom Metazoa; phylum Echinodermata; class Ophiuroidea; order Amphilepidida; family Ophiodermatidae; genus Ophioderma; species Ophioderma brevispina. Next base: position 36,226 of record JAMKCH010000217.1, on the reverse strand, counting down.
TTGTGAAGCTTTTGAGTTGTACGTATAAATAACTTTAAAAAAAAATATGTATCGAAAATAAGACAACTTATTTTTCATTTGTTGTACTGTATAAATTGGAAAAAACAATTTTAAGGTATATATCAGAAGTAATTGATACGCACAATTTGAGAGTTATAATAAAAACTGCACAGAATAAAATAGCAAAAATGTACCATAATTCACTACAAAATGGAGGTGGGGTATATATTGAGTTGAATAACCCCCACCCCCTTTGATAGTAGACAACAAATTGGGAAAAATAAAATTGACTTATTTTCGATACATGCTTTTAAAAAGTAGTATTATGTCAGCCATGGGGCTCATTTTTCATAATTTCAGACCATATAACAAGATTTATGCATGGTAATACAAAGCATAATTTACACCATCTAAAAAATGTTACAAAATTAAGCTGATATTTAATGCCCAACTTCGTTAGTGTGTTACCAAGATTAATAGATCAATAATGTTACAACAATTGTTAGGCAGAGCATGTTGTCAACTTATAGATGATGTGAAATATGCAGTGCACAATTTTTTCCATGATACCAACAAAATACAGAACTGTTAACAACATCTGCGAGTTAAAGAAGGTAAGAAAAAAAATCGAGACAACAATTCAGAGTCTCCGCAGAGGGTAGAATTGCCTGAGATGACCTAGGGCCTCACTGAATGACAAATCATGCAGAAGCATGTCTGTTTTTATGTAGGATTAACGCACAATTACTGAAACAGTCCTGGTGCAAAATAAGCAAAGCAAGGCAAATACTGTGCATTAAAATTATGTGAAATGGTGGTAGGACCACGTAATCTGTTCCGGTGAGCCATGCATAGCCTTCAATTTACCAGTATGCTTGCATAAGCATATATAATGAGAGATATGCTTTGGGGTACACTTGACAAAGTGCAGTCATGGTATAGAAATAGCCATTGATTTCCATTCCTTTCTGAAGAACTTTCTTAGTAATAGTATGTATTTCAAGCAATAGATTGGCAATCAGTTTCTGGTTTATTTTCAATGTGCACCAATCCATGGGTGGGGTGGGGGTTACATTTTGGCAAGTGCTGCTCAAATGAAATGGGTTAAAAACATTAGACATGGCCATGGAAGGATCCATATAACTCCCAAGTGTAGAATTTAAAAAAATGATGGCTGCATTTACCAGCAAGGAAGTCATTCGGCTCAAATTTTGATGGCTGCATCCTTCATGTTCTGTTTTTCCCCGGGGAGGGGGCACTTAGGCCTATATACATTCCCATGCGGTCATCCTCAAGCAGGGCCTTTCAGATCTGACCCTAAACACAGATCTCTCATGTAAAATTATGGCCCTCAGTTTCACAGAAACTCCTTCAATGATTTCAATCCGACTACCCTTACGACAAAAACCCAAAATGCAATCAAATATTCAGAGAAGTATGACCAAGTGTGTTTCAGTATGGTTGTTTTCATAATGGATGTATTTGGTACATGATATTTATGTGTTACCTGAAAATTATTATTATTAAAAATAAATGACTGAATTGATTGCAAAATCAAAATGTATGAAGCTTGCAAGACCAAATTATTGTAAATGTCAGACTGTCTTCATACAGTGTGGTTGGGAATTCTTGAAACTAGTGTAATTTGCAATTTGGCATTGTCAATATGCAGCAAGGGACTCATACAGGCCGTCTGTTGTGCATTGTGTGAATATGTGTAGTGATTTATGATTATTAAAAAAGCAATTCTATCTCATTAGGAAAATATCTTGATGTGGTATAAGCATTATCAGGTTTAATGTAAAAGTAGGTCACAGGAAAATGAACTGGATGGAATGGAAATCCCAGTCCTACCACATTACAAGATATTTTATGAGCATAGTTTATAAAACACAATATGAAGGGTGTGCATTAAAATCAGTGACATTTGTTTGTATTTATGCTCGATAGGAAATTGACATTGCTGACTTGATACAATGTGTGGCTATTGATTATGTAGCCATACTCATTAGACTTATTACAAAATTGAACTTGCATTTTTAATACACAGTTTGCAAGTTTATTTCACACGTTTTTGTTTTTTTTTTCAGTTTGGAAGAACTTCCTTCCATTTTTTTGCCCACTAATTTAGCGACATTTAAAAACAAAAGAAAAAAAATAGAAAAGGAAAAATAACCTGGATTTTATGAAAATGCTTCAATTTGTTGTCCTGTAGGACAACTTGGCCTTTAAAAAAGCCCTTTTGAGTTGTCCTCCCAGTCTTTTTCTCTATACAGTGTACTGTACCAGGGACTGCTGCCCATCCACAAAATGTTATAAATTCATCAATCAATAATTTCAAGAAAAATGCTAATAGTTACCAGTGCGGTAGTTAGTAAAGCATCTCAATAATGTGCCTCACTGCACAGTGTGACCGACAAGCCAAAACTCACCGCTAGCCTCAGCATATTGCCACCAGCATCACAAGAAGCATACTTGCTTGTAATTCTGCCAGAGGAATTATGGTCGTGAACTCTTCATGATTAACACAGTGTGATTGTATTAAAACTATACAGCCCATGTATGAGTGTGTCAGAATTTTTTGAGCTGTTTCCTGGAAGTAAGGGTTTGGCATACTTTGAGGCAATTTAATCAAATATAAAATCCAGTGGATTGGAATGAGGTGTGAATGATTGAAACATGTTATGGCAGAATAAGGCTAACTCAGCTTACCTCAGTCTACATTTTTGCACCATATATTATAAGCACAAATCTCCCACAATTATGGCTCCAAGAAATGTTTATTTAATGGGAAGGAGATCCTGATTTGGTAAAACTACAACTATAAAATTATTGGTTTGATGAAATTTGCTGATGTAGAGCATGTTAGAATAAGACCGTTGCCAGGTCAACTGGCTCTCGCTAACTTTGGTAGGAGCCACTGATCACATTGATCACAACACAAAACCTATATGGCATCATAATTCGGAACAGCTGCATGAGCCAAGGCTTGAACCAGTAACCAATGGATACTAACGTGCACTACATCAGCGAATGGGTAGTCAATGACCTCATAGTGCATATTGGGATTCATTACTAGCTATTACTCAGGGAGGCCTGTGAGATTAACTTGTTTTCTGGATGAATAGATAAGTACAATAAGAGGTTGGAAAGGGGAATCTACTGAAGATAACATAACCTCCTGGTGGTTACGATTCCCTGATATTGTGAAATGAAACTGGCTTACCAGCAAACATTGATTTACAGGTTTTATTCCATCATCATATGTGAATACAAAGAAATAAAGCCTGTAAACCAATGTGTGCAGCTAGCCTGTTTAATTTTGTTTCAGTTAAAAAAAATACAGTATGCCAATGCAACATGGGGCAGAAGGAAGAAAAAACATATTTTGGGTTTGTACCTGTTATTTTTCCAGTAATAACAACACAATCTATATTCTTGAAAAGATTCCAATCAGTACAATAAATATAAGTGTAAATGGTTGTTACCAGGGCCATTTGAGATTGTTAATTGTAGTTCTTTGACAAAGACCAGCCAAATTAGAGGGATTTTGTTTTGTATTCCTCACACTAATGACCCATGTCCCAGTGAAAACCACACAACCTTGTGATAAATTAAGCATATCATCTGTTCATAATAATTAGGAATTACAGACACAACTTCATTATTCTACAGTTTGATAAAGTTGCTGTAATTTTATTCGCTTTCTAAATGCTACAATATCAAAATGGTGTTGTGCATTCTTAAGAGACCCTAATACAAACTCCCATTTGTGTACATTGTTACGCTTGTAAGCGTGCTCTGCAAAAAATGCTAGACAAATGTATGATGTGTACATAATTGTGAAACCAATCCTTGCTTGAACAATACTGTTGAGAACTGTTACCATTGTCAAGCTACCCAGTGGAGTAACGGTCTATTGGACTGGGTGTCCACTGGGATTTCGGCTATATTGCTAGGGTCTGCCCAGCTGCAATCCTGTGAATTCTTAGGAAAATATCACTAGATGCATGCTAGATGTGTTCTTACTCTCTACATGTCTAAATGCAGGCTTATGTGATGAATTAGCTGAAAAAAATATAAATTGTCAATCCCAATGAAATACTGAAGTGAAAAAAAAAACAAAACAAATTTAAAGGTGGATGGCCCGATTTGAGGATATGAAGTTTTCATCTTGATTCACTGGCCTTCAATCCAAAACCCCATCTGTAAAGTTTCGCGCCGATATTTCAATCCGTTTTGATGCGAGAGCTAAAACGTGATTTTATAAGCCCCATAGAGTACTGTGTAAAATTAATATTGGTCAACCAAAATGTCGCATATTTTTGCTTTTAACATCCAAACCAAACATCTTTTGGCTCTAAGATTTCACAGGGTAAATGAGAAAAATAGTAGCTTTCTTCTGATACCAAAATTTAGCAAGTCTTACAAAGTAAAACTGAGATGTACTTAAAATGCAAATAAAATGAATTTTATTTTGCACCCTGTAGGTAAATTGAAGACAATCCAAGAATTACTGTGTGGTGGAGGTATACTGGCATAAATTGTACTAATTGACCACAAATGGGTTTGTTTTAAACATGCTAATTCCCAGGGCTAATTCAAACCACCAGTAAGATATTGATTAAGTCAGCTCATTATATTTGAAATTAGCATTTTAATTTGTGGTCACTAGCCACCTTGAATTTTGCCAGACTTGAGGTTGAGTTAGTTGGAAATCAGAATTCCTTCTCGTGCAGCAGGCTCTGTTTGGCTGTAAGCAATCAGTCTGGAACACATTACATTCACATCATTTACTGTGTGCTATATATTATTTACAAGAAATCAAAGTGTGTTATTGACTCACATAGCTTTGAGAAAAATACTTCTGAAGGGAGTTTAACCTTATTGACGACTCGCATGTGCGTACTTTAGTGATGATGTTGTCTCTCTGTTAGGAAGTAGAAACATATGAAGTAAACAAGGGAGAAATCTTTCATAGCTCATTTGACAATTTAACCTTTTGAAAAAAGATGCTGTTGATAATGTCTTTATCAACAACCAGGCTTAAAGATTACTTAATTAGCAAATCAGCTGGCCTGATTATTAAAAGTGAAAATGGCATAAACTTTTTTTTCAATATGATTTAGTGAATCTTGCATTTGTTAAAAAGAGTAAATTAAAGCCATAATCAGTCGATTACTTTCCAAATTCAAAATACCCATTTGTCTCTAAATTGCTAGTGTTAGATTATATCAACACCTTATATTACTGTTCTTAGTGAAAAACAACACTAAAGCATTTTAAAGCAGTCTTCAAGATGCCATTTACAACTGTTTGTTTACTATAAAAGTTGGATCCCGACTTTTATTTGTAAACATTGCATAAAATGGTCATTTCTTGACAAATACGGTGTGTTAAGCTTAGCCACTTACAGGGGTCTTTACTACAACCATGTCCAATACAACAGTACATTAGAATAGACTTAGATGAAAAATAGGGGGTGCGATTTGTTTACATTTTGAAGAAATTGCTGATAGTAGCTTTAACTAAAGCAGGCTTTTGATTGATGTCTCCAAGTAAGAAATCCTATTTTGTTATTTTAGGCTGTATAAATATAGACAGCAAGCATGAATTATCAATCCAAATCTAGTTGAGTTGGATGTTGCTCTTTCACCACACCCTTAACATGTTTTAAGGTGTGATACAAAAATGTGGACTGCTCAGATAGAGACTATCATCTTTGATCTTGTCCCAATTCCGATAAAGTGATAACAGACAAGTGATTACCTCCCCAGCAAGCCGTGTGGGTTGCCAGATGACTTCTAGAGATCATCTTTAAATAATGACATTATAGGATACCACCATCTGTGTCTAAGAGTAAAATATATTTCAAACCGATATCTTCCAGGTGACTGCAACCATAAACTAGCAAGGTGATGAAACCTGCTTTGTACAGCTTGATAAAGTATGGTTCATGACCCATCTGTAGAGAAAGATCAAATGCATTGTGGCAGAAAAAGCTGAGCACCATGCCGTGAATGTTAATGTACTACTACATCTATGGTGTTCGGGCATGTCTATAATTTAACTGTGTATGAACAAAATGGTCAGAAAGTCAAGGTTTTGTATTACCTTTTGATACAACAGTAAGCTTTAAATTATAAGTAATATTATTACTCCCATTTATTTAAATGGGGTATCTAAATCCGTATCTACGAAGTACTGTCCATGATGGATGTTAAAAAAACCCCCCCCCCCCCCCCCCCCCCCCCCCTTTGCCTTTAACATAGAGGATTCTAATATCGATATTGTAAATGTAAACATTGTTAATAAAATAAATAACAATTGTTGCATCTGATGTTCAAGTCTAACTCAGAAGGAAGGATATTTCACATTTACACAAGTGCATGTAATGTGCATTCACAAGAATTGTATTGGGGTAAAACAATTAAAGCAGTATCAGTAAATTGTCTCAGGTTGTTTTTATTTTGGTCAAGAGAAGATTATACAATTTATAAGTTTTAATAAAATGTCAAATGCTTTTTTGAGCCCAAGAAAGATAATCCCAGTAATACTAGCAGGTGTTATTATTAAAGGCACTATCAGTGATCCACCCGAAGGCGTTAAAGTATTTGAAATTTGTAAGAGTAGCTAAAAAAGTGAAGGATTGGTCTGTAAAATTCTCATAAGTTATATTTTTTCCAACTGAAAAATTGGTAGAAAGGGAGAAAACAGTAGTATTCGAAGATATGAATCTCCATTCAATGATGTGTTGTAGGAAGTGTTCGTACAGACAGTAAAGTCTAAAATATCTGATTTTGTCCATATTTTGTGGCTTTTGATAGACTTGTAGGGTATGTTAGCCTACCCATATATTTGTTTACATTCAAAAAATCTGATTTTTGATGATTTTTCCAATTTTCTAATTTTGAAAATCAAAAGATAGAAAAAAATGAAAAGTACCTGTAATTAATATGATAGGCCTACATCAGAGGGTGTTTTGAATCAATCCCATGATGCATAGCAATGTTCCTATACTGCACTGTATGAAACACATGTCATTACTTAGGGATAAAAATTGTTCCAAATGTTAAAGAACCATAAGACATTTTATAATCATGCTAAAAATTCCCTAAGTACTAACGCTTTGTGGGCTAAAATGAGCATAAAAGTCAGGGTTTTTATGTGTTAAGAATATGATTTTTGTGGCATCACATGACCCTATTGAGGTGAAATTTCCCAAAACGGGTGCATTGCGGGATTGACTCAATACACCCTCTGGGCCTACGTTGTGCTGTAGCAGAGTGGCCAGCGGCCCAGCACTATCCGATTCCTACATGTAGCATGTAATGTAAATGAATATTTGCCACATTTTATTTTCTGTAATAACCAAAACACAACACTGGTGCTAGGAAAATTTGAAACCTAAGAATGTATTATTTAAGCCTACTGTGTCTCTCGGAGTGAAGTAGGGCAGAAGATTTGGCTTCTTGTGCCCTTTCTGTATCCCTGGAGTGTGCCAAACACAGCAGAATACATTCCAATCACGATTGAGTTTAACTCTTCTATGGCAGAGAGAAGAACAGAGGTCGCCACCTAATGAGTTCCCCCTTTTGGAGCAGGTGTCACGCCTACAGTGTTGAATATTAAACTTGCAGTTTATCAAGTGCATTGGCCAATTTACTAAAATGTTTGATCAAAGCCAACACATAGTTCTAAAAGTCACATTGTAGCATTAACAACCATTTAAATTGTCACTAATATTCTCCCAATCTAACTTTAGGTTGTGATTAATAAGTGTGCAATTAAAATTTATATAACTCATGAAGTAGTAATGATAGACCGTTAGATGCACAAATTTATGGAAAAAATAGATTGTATTTATTTGGTTGTAGATGACCAGGGGGAAATCCAGGGGGGCGGAGGGGCTCGCGCCTCCGGTTATTTTGGCCAAAATCTTGCAAAAATCGGCTATTTGGGACAAGGTACAGCCTTTCAGCCCCCCCCCCCCGGTAATTTTGACGTTTTTCAAATCCTGGATCCGCCCATGATGACTTCCTATATGACTCAGACAGCATACCTTAAAACTATATCCCTCCCAAGAGAAGGAAGGGACATCAGTGGCTGAATCTATCATTTGAGAATAGAAGCTGTTTTTGTGGAGAGAGGTTTAAGTATGCTTTGAAGGACCCTTGTCATACATGCCTGCCATTTTCACCAGCAAACTCAATGAATAATATGCAGTGGAATATTTGGCCAAAGAAGGAAAATTAACTTAACAGATTTTAATGCGTGTTTGCTTTACTGATGACCCATCTCATCCATTATGCTATATGTGTTTCAAGAGAGGAGAGAAATGCTTACTGTACTGTGCCTGTGAGTTTCAACACTGCTTCATGGACACAAAAATATTGCATAGTTCTGTATAAGCTTGTGTAATACCCATTTCCAGTGTCCAATTTTGTTCAGAGTTTTGGTCTTGGGGACAAGAGTATTATCTATAGGCCAAGGACCTTTAAAAGTGGGAATCTATTGGTGAGAAATCATTAAACTTAGGCTGAAAAGTCTGGATTTTAATTGCAAAATATAGGATGATTTTAGGAATGCAAATTTGGTGTGCAAAGTAGGTTTTTAAGGCCCACAAACAAGTTTGTTTCCAGTAGGCCGTGCACATTCTGTTTTTGAAGCCATTTTACCGCATTTCATTTTGACAGACATTCGACACCAAAACATGGACTTCTCCACATGCCTTATCCAAGATCTGATCTATTCATGAGTTCAGCCCTAAAATTCAATCCCAGCTAAATATACATACATGACGGCCCTATATCCATGCATGAGAATTTTCAGTTCAAAAACTGAATTCAGTTGTGTTGTGATTTTTATGCCTTTTCATTGATTTTGAGCGTGATTTTGTTTATTTTGCTAGATTTCGTGCCGTTTTCATTTTTTTGCCACTTTCATATTTTTGGCAAACGTTAATTCTCATCATGCCTATATCTCTTATACAAAGCGCTAAAATTGGCTTCATGACTTGTATGTGTAGTACGGAAATACTAAAAGCAATGGTCAGTATTTCAATTGAAATACAAGAGGAAATGTATTGAAATAAGCACCTGTCATTTATCAGAACCTGAAAGATTGGCAAGTTTTAATTTGTTATGGTGTGTAGGTATTTTGTGTCCTCAGCACAGGGAGTCAGTTCTCCAGAACATCATAAGGATTTCTTGATTTGTTTGGGCACAAATGACCCTTGACTTGAAAATGACACCAGCTGTCAGGGGCTTACAAGCCAAAAGTTGTTTTCCCATCAATTCCTGATTTATTAGCACTGGGGTCAAACAAATCATGCATGGTTCCACATTACCACAATTCAGGCAAATTTGGTAATTTTGAATGACTTGTAGTTCTTTTGTGGAGGTTTTATGTCTGCATAGGTCGACTTAAATGGATTAGTTTGCATTTACTGGTGGTAATTGCAAGCTCAAAGAACCATGAACAGGTTACATCTAGGGATGATGAGCAATCAGCCAGAAAACATTAAAAACTTAAATCTGTATTTGATGGCAAATAAAAGATCTCTGAAAAGTTCTGTACATTTGTTTACTTACAGAGCAAACCTTTGACTTCATTTCAGTGTACATGCAGAGGGTAGGAGTTCATGGACCTACAGCTAACTTTTTTTACCAGGTTTTCGTGTGTGATGTCACTTTTTAAGTAATTTTGCAAATGGTGCCATTATGCATATTACAGGCTTTATGGCATGTGTAAGTCATATCAACTTGACAAATTGGCCTAATACATAACTATGAAAATCTACTCCCTGAAAGTCAAATGGCACCAGGCCCATATGTAGGGGGTGCACCCCCTCCCCATATTCCACAAAAGGGGAAAAAGGGCCACTTTTTGCTGACTTTTTTGATAAAAGGTCCAAAATTTAAAAAATTGTTAAAAAGAAAGTACACTTTTTGATGATAAAATGTTTAAAAAAGTCCACAAAAGGACCATTTTAGGGGAGGGGGGGTTATGTTCTGTTTTAAAAAAAGGTCCATTTTTTAAAAAAAAAGGTCCACTTTTTCGAAGTCCCGCACCCCCAAAATAAATCCTGCATACGGCCCTGAATGGCACTACCTGATCCTCAGCCATCCTTGCTTCACCATTCATACTGGTCATAATCTGGGGTCAGCGAAATAGTAATCTGCCACTTTTTAATTTTGAAAATGCTCGTACTGATAAAAACAAAATAAATTAAAACACAATTAAGTATTTGGCACTATAATTTTTCTCTTGTCAAAAATACATAGAGAAATGCCCTATTCACTACTCTGCTAATGGTTAACCATTAAAATCCATATCAAATCTTACATCTGATATAAAAATTGATACTGCTTCCAGTTAAATTGGGGGTCTCAAAGACGGAAAAGATTGGAAAAAGCACCGTTAAGGGCAAATCGGGAAAAAAATGTTCATGCTAAATCAGTCCTTTTTGCTTGCAATTGGGACATTTTTTGCACCTACCATGAACTTACCCTCTCGGAACCAACATGGAGGCTGGTATGAGCCTATGCGCCTACGCACCTGAGATAGCGACATGGATGGTTGAACACTGTCTACCACATTCAGTTGTTTACTAGACTTAAATTTTGATAACAATTGTAACAGTAATGAAAGGTGTCAAGCTTTGTAGTTTTAAATTGTAGTAGGTGGTGCAATCAGCACTCTTAAACTGTTTAGAAGCATTAGACCTGAAAAAGATTGATGAATGTCAGTTGTTGTGGGATCTACTCTCCCATAACATTTTGACACCATCTAAATGCATAGGCCCTACTGCATGTAATACTTAAGTAGGAGTGTTGGTTTCATGATCTGTGGAAAGGCTTCTTAAAGGTACATTTTGCAATCCGAGCGCTTTCATTTTTGTTTATGATTACATATCTTTGAGAAGAGAGAAGTTATTTAAAAAATGCCAAGTGATTCTGATGTTGGATTTTGATTTTATGAGTGAGGAATGTTAGTATCATGCTGCCAGGTGCCCAATGGCAGTGGAATGATTTTCAAAGTGGAGAGGCCACTTAATTGCACTTTATCTGAGCAAATTTCAATTGTCTTCTCATGCAGCTATGATGAGCCTGACATGTTTCATCAACATTTTGATTTTTTGGGGGGTGGGCAGGCCCTTCCACTTGCAATAGTGGAGGGGCCATCCTCCCTCCTGCTGCTGCCCCATAGTCCATTGTGTTGTATTTTCTGTCTATTTGGGGACAAAAACACAAAATTAAGAATATCTTCCAAAATAGATCAAATCTGCATTTAAGATTAGGCAGACTTATTCGAATGGGTCACATAAAAATATCAACTCTTTGAGGTACGTCAGGGATGAGGCTTTGGATCACAAAGTGCCTCTTTAACATTGAGACAAGTCACTCATCTGCTTTGTGAGTTGCCTGCATGAAGGAGGAAAAGACTGCCCACCACCATGTGCACCACACATTGCAACCCCAAGCTCCATAACAGTGGTCAAACCATGAAGTTCATGGTCAAACTATACTAATGCCAAGTCTGATTCAAATTGTCATTCAGCATTTGCAAATTTTACCTATGAAGAAAAAAACATATATTGTAAATACATGTAATTTGTGATCCTATAATATACTACTTCTACAGATTTGCCTTATTAACTAAAACCAAATTGTCATGATTACAGCCCATTATTGGTTAAACTAATTCCCATTTATTTAATTCTCATTACCTCGGGCCCGGCCTAGCTATACAATTTTTTTTTGTATGAACATTTTGGCCTTAGCAAAAAGCATGATAGTAAGTATGATGGTTTAGCATGTTGAAGGAATTCTAAAATATTAACTGAGCTAGATTTTTGACCCCGATGAGTTGAAATAAAATTGGTTGCAAACGTCCAAATACATGCAAGTAATGATTTATGTTGTTTCTGTAAACCAAAGCCACCAGTGCAGTGCAGTGTGACAGGTAAGAGAAAGACTGATTGAATTTTACACTTTATGCTGTAAACAAACTCCTAATCTATTGGCAGCATACTGGGAATTAATGGGTGTTCTTGTGAATAGAGTCAGGTTTACCACACAGTTGTCAATTTCTTTTGTTCACAGTAAATCTGTTGTCTATTTCCTGCATTGAAGTAGATTCCATGTCTACCTTCCAAGATCAAGGCTTTTTCAAGCTGACCTTGGTTCATGTTGAGGTATTTTCTTCTGCCATACAATGTAGTCAATTTCAATTAAGTTGAGGATCAAACTGTCAATAAAGCAGCCACTTTCAAATATCCTGATAGTTGAATTATAATTTTATGGAATTTGTAGGCTGTGTTTCCATGCACTGACAACTATACAGGAGCCAGAGTGTTAATGTCAAAGGCTATTTTCTATGTCCTGTTTTTCACAATTGTCTCATTGCATGACAGTCGATCTAGTTTTATTTGTGTGTGTGCATGTGTATACATGAGCATATGTACATGCATGTGCATGTATGTGCTTGTGTGTGTGTGTATGTGTATACAAATGCTATTTTTCCTCAGCATTCTCTGGCCAGACTTCTGAGACTACTAAGAGCCGGTACCAAGAGTACAGATAATGACATTTTTGCTCTGATATGTCATGTGGCATGAGTGGGAAAAAGATCTTGTCCCCTTCATGTATCCATTATTAGCACAAATTCAATGTTTTATAGAATTAAATGGCACTTGCAGTTTACCAGATTGATTTGCCTCCTAATGACGTGTCAATAAATGAATAGAAATAGCATTTTGTAATGTCATTACAAATTTTTTGCCAATTTTATAAAAGAAATATTTCTTGCTCGTGCATGTGACAGAAATTTTGGCGAAGATTTTTTTTTTCTCAGTGCAAGTCGCAAGGGAAAGGTAGAAGTACTTTCACATATTTTTCCCCTTGATTTGACAGGTTAGGATAAAAGGTGGAAGCCAATTTCCAATGCATTTCCACACCCATCAATTGAAGACCATTTTAGCACATAATTGCTTTGTTCTTGTGCCAAGTGTGTGTACAACGAGACAGTCCATTCTTTGTGCCGCTATTGCATATACATTGTACAAGTAGAGTGACACAGTCAAGCAGAAAAAGCAATTTATTTTTGAGACGTACTAAGCTATGACTTTGAGAAGGAGAATTTGTTTTTCTTACATTTGCCATTCTTCCCAGTGGGCAAGTCTTCTGTGTGCCTTATTACTTACACTAAGTCATGGATTTCCACATTGTTTGGCTATTTTAGGAAGGGAATATGGCTGGCTGTAATTATCGTCCTCACACCACTGTGTTTTCACCGTCGATCAGTATTTCATTCCACTGAATTTGTTGTTTTCATAAATACTTACGAAATAATGTGACAAGCTTGGCCATCAAATTGAAGGGTAAGTAGCGATTTTGTCAATAGTAGTATCAAAAGCATCAACGGATTATTATGGAAGCGGTGTTTACCTTCAGCGTGGTAGTTGTTGTTGCAGTGGAATAGATTGTGTTCAGTTGCCCGTATCAATTCGGGCACAATTACAAGTATTTCTTGAATTTAGTACTGATTGTTATGGCAGACTTTATTTCTACAAGTTCAAGTTGCTGCTTGGTGGTGTCATAGTGTATTGCACTTTATTTGTGATCAATCTGGTCACATGTTCAACCTACTTGTTCTGTGCAAGCAGTAAAGATTATAGTAAATCATGATTGCAGTGATTTGAGTCATGTGATAGTATCACATGGCATGAAAAGAAATGAGTTGATATCATATAAAACAATATTGATTACCTAAAATATTTCATGCTATCAAATTTTCACTATTCCATGTAGGTAGGCATAATTACATTATGCCTCACACCTCCTCTGAATTATGTGCTTTATTCTGTTATAGGCCATGATACGTTCACGATTTAACAATCTTTTCGTGCTACAGCGCTGGGGATCACTTACTTCCTTCACTAAAATTTTAAAAATATTACGTAAACCAGGAAAAGCTGTATCCCCAAATGAAAAGAGTGCACATTATTTAGAAAAATGAATAAAATGGCAAGTTTAATTTGTTATGGTGTGTAGGTTTTTGTGTCGCTCAACACAGGGAGTCATTCCCATCACAATCATAGGATTTTCCTTGATTTGTTTGGGCATCAAATGACTCCTGACTTTGAAAATGACACTCAGCTGTCAGGGCTACCAAGCCAAAAGTTGTTTTCTCCCCCCATCTACTTCTGATTTATTGGCACTTGGGGTCAAACAAATCATGCATGGTTCCACATTATCACTATTCACGGCAATTTGTTAATTTTGAAGACTTGTAGTTCTTTGGGAAGTATTTAATGTCTTCATAGGTCGACGTAAATGGTTAGTTTGCAATGCGAGCTAAAGAACACCATGACAGTTATCATCTATGGTTGATGAGCAATCATCCAGAACACATTAAAAACTTAAATCTGTATTTGATGGCAAATAAAAGATCAGCTGAAAAGTTCTGTACATTTGTTTACTTATAGTGTAAAAAAACCAACCTTTGACTTCATTTCAGTGTACATGGCAGAGGGTAGGCTTTCATTGGCCCTACCTCTTCTTTTTTTTTACCGGTTTTGTGTGTGATGTTCGCTTTATTTGAATTAAAGTCATTTTCAACATGTGGTCATTAGACTATTACAGGCTTTGGTCTATGTGTAAGTCATCAACTTGACAACTTGGCCTAATACATAACTATGAACTCTAATGGTCCCTGAAAGTTAAATGGTCACCAGGCGCACACAAAGGGGCAAAAGGCCACTTTTTTGCTGACTTTTTTGATTACAAGGGTCGCCAAATTTAGAAAAATGATAAAAAGAAAGTCGGCGCACTTTTTGTATAAAATGTTAAAGTCCAAACGGACCTTGTAGGGAGGGGTTAGGTCCGGTTTTACAAAAAAGGTCCATTTTTTTTTTTCGCGAAAAGGTCCGCAACTTTTTCGAAGTCTGCACGCCCCCGCAAAATAAATCCTGGGGGCTTAGCACACCCGGAATCGCACAACCTGATCCTCATCCATCCTTGCTTCACACATTCATCTGGTCATAATCTGGGTTAGCAACATAGTAATCTTCCACTTTTTAATTTTGAAATGCTCTTACCTGATAAAAAACAAACTAGAAAAGCACAATTAAGTATTTGTACTTATAATTTTTCTAGATTTTAACTGTCAAAAATGCATAGAGGAATGCGGCTTTTCACTACTCTGCTAATATGATGGTTAACATTAATGTAGGCCTAAGTGTTTTGTAGTATCTGAAATTTAGGTAACAATGAGAAAAATATGGTCGTTCATCTGCTACAAAATTGATACTGCTTCCATTTAATTTTTTGGGTCTTCAAGACGATTGGAAAAGGGCACTGTTAAGGGCAAATCAGGAAAAAAAAACGTGCATGCTAAACCAGTCCTTTGTGCACCCTTTTGCTTGCAATTGGGACAATTTTTTGCACCTTACCATTTACAGCTTAACCTCTCGGACCCTCATAGGGCTGTTTGAGCCTATATGCGCCGACGCACCTGAGATAGAGACATGGATGGTTAACACATGCATAACCACATTCATTGTTTAGCTAGACTTAAATTTGATAACAATTGTAACAGTAATGAAAGGTTTGCAACAAGCTTTGTAGTTTTATATTGTAGTAGGTGGTGGCAATCAGTCACCCTTAAACTGTGTTTAGAAGCATCAACTTAAAAGATTGATGACTGTCGTTTTGGGGGATTCTACTCTCCTCATACACCTTTGACAGCCATCTAAATGGCCTTAGGGCCCTACTGCGTGTAACTTAGTCGGAGTGTTGGTTTCAGGATCTGTGGACCGGCTTCTTAAAGGTCACATTTTGGGGGGCAATCCGAGCGCCTTCATTTTTGTGTTGTTATTATTACATATCTTTGGAAAGAGAGATTTATTTAAAAAAATCAAGTGATTCTGATTTTTGATTTTTTTGATTTTATGAGTGCGAATGTTCAGATCACGCTGCCTCAGTGGCGTGAATGATTTTCAAAGTTGAGAGTGCACTTTGCATTGTATCTGAGGCAAATTTCAATTTCTTCTCATGCAGCTAGATGGATCCTGACTTGTTTTCATCACAGTTTATTTTTTTGGGGAGGGGGGCAGGCCCTTCCACTTTCATTGGTGAGGGGCCATCCTCCCTCCCCTCCCCAGTCTGCTGCTGCTGCTCCATAGTCTGCATGTTGTTGTATTTTCTGTGTTTTGGGGAGCAAAAACCCACAAAATTAAGATATCTTCCCAAATAGATCAAATACGCATTTAAGACAAAAATTAAGGCAGACCTATTCCATGGTTCACATAATATAAAATATCCACTGTTTGAGGTAATCGGTGGATGAGGCTTTGATCACAAGTGTCCCCTTTAACATTGCATCATCTCATCTGTCTTTGGATGAGTTACCTGCATATGAAGGAGGAAAGACTGTGGCCCACCATGTGCACCACACATTTGCAACCCCCAAGCTCCATAACAGTGGTCAAACCATGAAGTTCATGGTCAAACTATACTAATAATGCCAATTCTGATTCAATTGTCATTCAGGCATTTGCAATTTTACTCTATGAAAGAAAAAACATATATGTAAACTACATGTAATTGGGATCCTTATATACTTCTAAGATTTGCCTTATTACTAAATACCAAATTGCATGATTACCGGCCTCATTATTGGTTAAACTATTCCATTTATTTACTTCTCATTACTTAGTTACTTATCAGGCCCCTAGCTATACATTTTTTTTTTGTATGAAAATCCTGGCCTTAGCAAAAACATGATAGTAAGTATGATGCTTTACTAGCATGTTTAAGAATTCTAAAATATTAACTGAGCTAGATTTTTGACCCCGAGGAGGTTTGAAATAAATAAACTGGTTGCAAACGTCCAAATACATGGCAAGTACTGATTTATTTGTTTCTGTAAACCAAGCCACCAGTGCAATGTGCTGGCAGAGAAAGACCTGATTGAATTTTTGCACTTTATTCGTACAAACTCCTATCTACTATTGGCATCATACTGGGAATTAATGGTTTCTTGTGAATAGAGTCAGGTTTTATCCACACAGTTGTCATTTCCCTTTGTTAACAATAAATCTGTTGTCTATTTGCCTGCAATGAAGTAGATTTCGCGTGTCTACCTCCCAGATCAGGCTTTTTCAAGCTGACCTTGTTCATGTTAGGTATTTTTCTTCTGCCATACAATGTAGTCATTTCAATTAAGTTGAGGATCAAACTGTCATAAAGCAGCACTTTCAAATATCCTTATAGTTGCATTAATAATTTTATATGGAATTTGTAGTCTGTTGTTTCCATGCACTGCAGAGCCAGATGTTAATGTCAAAGGCTTTTTCTAATGTCCTGTTTTTTCACATTGTCTCATTGCATGACAGTCGATCTTTTTTTATTGGTGTGTGGCAGTGTATACATGAGCATCATGTCCATGCATGTGCATGTATGTGATTGTATTGTGTGTATGTGTATACAATGCTATTTTTCTTCAGCCCAAAAATTCTCTTGCCAGACTTCCTGAGATACTAACCGCCGGTATCCTGAGAGTACAGATATGACATTTTTTTTTGCTCTGGACGTGTTTGATACATATGGCAATGAGTGGGAAAAGGATCTTGTCCCTTCATGTCTCCATTATTAGCACAAATTCATTTTTATAGACATTAAATGGACTTGCGTTTACTAGATTGATTTGCCTCCTAATGACATGTCAATAAATGAATGGAAATAGCATTTTGTAATGTCTTACAAATTTTTGCGCAATTTTATAAAAGAAATAGTTCTTGCCTCGTGCATGTGACAGAAATTTTGGTCAAAGATTTTTTTCAGTGGCATTTGCGAGGGGAAAGGTCGATGTACTTTCACATATTTTTTGCCCTTGATTTGACAGGTTAGGATAAAAGGTGGAAGCAATTTCCACGCATTTCCCACCCATCAATTGAAGACATTTTAGCACATAATTGCTTTGTTCTTGTGCCAAGTGTGTGTACAACGAGACAGTCCATTCTTTGGCCACTATTGGATATACATGTACAAGTAGAGTGACACAGTCAAGCAGAAAAAGCACTTTATTTTTGAGACGTACTAAGGCTATGACTTTGAGAAGGAGAATTTGTTTTTCTTACATTTGCCATTCTTCCCAGTGGGCACGTCTTCCTGTGACCTTATTAGTTACACAAAGGTCATGGATTTTCCACATTGTGTTGGCTCTTTAGGAATAGGCTGGCTGTAATTCATCGTCCTCACCACTGTGTTTTCATTCACTGTCGACCACGTATTCATATCCCGTGAATTTGTTGTTTTCATAATTTTCTTACTAAATAATGTGAGCAAAGCTTGGCCATCACTTGAAGGGTCAAATAGCGATTTGTCATAGTAGTCTCAAAGCATCAACGGCTTATTATGGAAGCGGTGTTTTACCTTCAGCTGGTCGTTGTGTGTGTCAGTGGAATAGATTGTGTTCAGTCACCCGTACAAGCCCGGCAGCAATTACAATATTTCTTTTTCTTGAATTTTTAATAGTACTGCTGTTTGGCAGACTTATTTCTAGCAAAAGTTCAAGTTCTGTTTGGTGTCATCGTGTATTGCACTTTACTTGTGATCAATCTGGTCGCTGTTCAACTACTTGTTGCTGTGCAAGGCAGTAAGATGAATGAGTAATAGATCAGATGGCAGTGATTTGAGTCAGGTGATAGTTAGTATCACATGCATGAAAAGAAATGAGTTTGATATCATTATAAAACAATATTGGCTACCTAAAATATTTCATTCGAGCCAAGTTTCACTATTCGCATGTAGGCATATTACATTATGCCCTTCACACCTCTTCTGAATTGTGTGGCTTTATTCTGTTAACAGAATACTGTTAACAGAATAATGCACATGGTATAGACTCTGTGCAAAGGGTATAATTTAGTTATGCTTGGGCCATTATATTTTTTTCACCTCATGTTTTTTAACATCACATATCTCTTATTTTAGGGCATTCATAAGCATAGTAAACACACCATAATTATTTTAGATATTATAGTATTCTGGTGGATTTAATGTTTCAATATTTATCTTTTTGTCTTTTGACTGGTGTATATAGTCATTGAGAAAAAATGGCGTCCAGCCCAGCTTTAAGATTTGAACCGGAAACCTACGACATGTTCCAGGCTCGAGCTTACCAATTCATATGGTAGTATAGGGCTTCACAAGGCTGAAATGACAGATCGTCCTGTATGTGCAATAGCTGTGGAGTGATACATTTATCTGTGTCTGCCATGTATAAGATTATTAGGATACACACTGGTAGCTCTCATGGTTACTTTGATCAGTGGCTCTTGGAATGGTTCTTTCCTGGAACAGAACCATTTTGAGAGCCACCGACCAAAGACTTGGCATAATAGTATGTTTGATTGATAATTTCTGACAACAAGGCAGCTATTAACACTCATGACCTTGTTGCACTCCCATGATGAATATGTGACATTATTTCTGGTGACTAGTGGATTGATGTTCTTTTTTCTGTGAAATGGTCCGTTTTGTGGGCTATGGATACATTAAAAATAGCAGAAAATTATTTAAATATTATGTGGATCATTCATGGCTTGTTTTCTTAAAAACAGTGATTTTGATGAATTTTGTAAAGGAACAAAAATGTAATTACAGTAGACTTGTGAAGATTTTCATCTCTGAGATATGAAAAATATTCCAAATATATCATGTCTAAACTATATTATGTTTTGGGCCACCGTGAGAGTTTATTCCTGTCCTCCCACACAAATTGTCGGTTTTCTAGGTACCTTTTATATATAGGCAATAATGTTGAAAGTTGCCATGGGGCATAGATTAAATGATGTAGAAAAAGTGGAGAAATTGTGGATTTGTGTTAAACTAGGCTGTACAGAAACGAGGTATCTCTGGATTGATAGAGATCCCAAGAAATGTCAAATTTTAAGTTGGCATTTGGCTTTTTTCTTTGCTTTGAACTGTTTTTCCCCTATTATATCCTGTATATTGATGTTATTTTTGCATATTTGGGCAGTCTAAATTGTATTCAAAAGAATATGTTCTGATATAGCATATTGGACAACTGTCACTCAAGAAATTTAAAAGCCTTTTTTAATATTCCAGTACAAACACAAATCGTCCATGTAACGTCTTGCGAAGGATTATAATAAATTCCAATACTGATATCATGACTCTAGCGATTTTGACGTCGTATTATTAAATTAATGAATGGGGGTCTGACTGCATTGAATACCAGAAAGCCTAGGGGTAGCTTTACTGATGTTATCTGCCTTTGTGAAAATCTCAGTATTTTTGCTTTCAAATTTATCTGCTAAAGATGTGGGTAGCTTATAGCATGCAGATTTTAATACATACACTCACAATTCTATAGTCTTTAAGCTCTTTTGAATGTCAGGTGTTAATGATTGCAATCAAGCTCATATCATTGTATCGATCTAAAGAAAACAATCAAAATGTCTTGGTAATTCAGGAAATGGAGGAATGAAGCGCAGTGTCATCTTATCTCTTCATCCATTAAGGGCATATGATTTATGCATAGGCGGCAAAAGTGGAGGGACACATTGATACCTTCTGTGATAATCTAAGGAGTGCTTCTCCTCTTAAATAATGAACACAATGAACAAACTCAAATATTTGGTACTTGAGACTTAAGTTCTTTGTTATGTCCTCTAAAATTGCATAGAAAAACCACACTAGAACATCTATCATGTAACATTTTGCAGGAGACACCACACCACTTATGTGGCTTCATTTGGGCTGTGCTCACTACATTTTCCAGGAGAGTGAACTCAGTTTTCCACCTAATACAGCTGACTGTTATTAGGGTTTTATATAGTAGTGGTTATCATTGTTTTACTCCATCTGATTAAATCTCCTTGGATTATTTTGTTTTGTCTTGTCTTTGTGAGTCATCATTTTGGGCGTATTAAATAAGCAACACCCTTTCAGTTTGGGAGTTATTATGTCATTTCAATTTTGTAAAAATATCTCCCTTCCTATCAGCATGTATGGGCCTACTGTTCAAGAAAATTTGAGAGAATATTATTCACTAGGGGTTTTCGTTTTATGTTGAATTCCTTTGCATGTGCTTAGTGATTTTATCTGCTTAGAAATCTAGAAGACTACAAGCATTCTTAATTTGAACTCCAGCCAAGTTGTTTATAATTAGCCCACTTTTAAGGGTTCATTATTTTAATCATAAAACTTTTACAGTGCTACTGCTGAAGTGAACATAAGGGGGTATGAGGCAAGCACCGCACGTTCCTGCGAGGCAGTGAATAGAAGTCCAGAGACTGTCATGGACTGACTGGGCTGTTTTTATGTAACGCAGTGAATAGTAGAGCAATTAATGCATTTGTACACAGCAGGATTCCTACTCATGGTGTAACTCAGAACTTAGGCTACTCCATGTGTCCTCTTAGCTCTACTTCAGGGTAGCCTATTGATGCAGTACCTACAACTAAGTGCTTTTAAAGTACACAAGCCACTGGGGGGATTCACAGCTATATTTTACTAGCAGTACCCATCCTATAGTATACTCTGCAATTGCCTGCTAGGTGACTAACAGGCACCCATGTAAGCTACCAGTATGTGGAGAACCTCTGCAGCTACTCCTCGGGAGCACCTTCACAGGTTCTCCCCTATCCAGCTGCCTAGTAGTGGGCAGCAATTTGGACCATAGAGGGCACCAAACATTCGCACTGTTGTTTACCACTTTCTGATCATTTTCAGCTTAGTACATCTATATTTGAGTTGAGCTTCACGGCAAAAACCCCTATATATGACATTTTGTTGTAAAACATATAACATAATGTGACCAAAATGTTGAATAATGGATAAAATTAGTAAACTAATACGATCAAGGCTCATTTGCATGGAGTATCGCCTATGCAGGTACTCCCGCATGGGGTGCTAGTGGTTAAGCTACTGGCGTGTGTACCTAGGTGATGATTACTTCTCACTTTTGCGCCGCGATGTGGTACCCACGCGGGTGGTAACTCCGTGGCTATTTAACAGTTACTTCAAAGGTACTCTCATTAAGAAATTGGTTGTGTAGGAAAGACCCGTAAAATGATATCTACTGTAGATAAAATATTCTTGTCCTTAGATGTTGAAACCATCAGCCTCAATATGTTTTGTTGTAAAATAAATCTATCACCTTCTGTCCATCATTCAATCTCCAGTTTGCCATTATCCATTCACTACAAAGGGCAATATGATAAGCTTCTGTATCACTGAATGCTCTTGTGTATTTCTTAATGTCTTAATGATTTTCACACTGATTTGATTGCTTTAATATGTGTACTGTATTCATTGGCCTGCGCACATGTATGTCTAACATGTGTGAGCTGAGTGATTGGCATAGTGCAGTATAAAGCTTCTTTTAGTGTATTATGTTGTAATTCTTGTTCATCGGGAGAAAGGAGGTGAGGGGGAAGGTGGGGAGAAAGGCGTAAGGAAATATGGGTAAGAAGAAGAACGTAATTCATGTTTGACGCACATTCAATCAGCAAATGACTGAGTCATTGGTCGACCATGCATTTTTCATTCAGGCTTCATTTGTTAGTCCCAACCCGATTGGACTGATAAATAGGTAATTTTAGTGTCACTTAAAACAATGAAATACAACATAAGGTGAACATTAAATTGGCTAAGGAGTAAGCAAATGACTCATTTAGGCTGAACACATCACAAATACTGTTATTTGACTATTTTAAAAAGTAAAGGACGCAGCAATACTGCCACATCATAAAATGCCAATGCATCAAATTGAAAGAATGTCGCATTCTTGTCTGTTAAATATTTGTTATGACACAAAATGGCGTATGGTACCTATCTGTTGTTTGTCATTGAAGATTTCAAACAACCTCAAGATTTATGCTATGAAAACTAAGTTCACCAGTCAAATTTATCAGGCTTTTAGGGGAGCCATAAAATGTGAGGGAGTACATGAAGGCAAAATTCTGGCTCTCTCCAGTGTAAATTCCCACTTGAAATCTCAGTGTATCCCTAACGTGCACAGGCAGGCCGTCTCTGAATGCCAATGTCGGCGTTTTAGTTAAAACCATCCTACAAGTCTGTGTCCATCATACACAATGAGTGGCACATATGCATTTCATTTCACAGACATTTTCCTATTTAAGGGTATTAACTTTTTTTTTGGCCACTAAATTTGTTCCATAGCAATCATTACAATACATGTTTAGTTATCCTGACATTTGAAAAAGAATAAGAGGGTCTTTAAAAGATTTATACACTGTTTTGCTAAGTAAAAATTCCATTTCGCAATAACAGTATCACAACTCTTTAAATGATTTTGTTCCATGGCAGAGCTTTTATTCACATCTAAACTTCTTAACTCTTAACTTATGTTATGTGTCTGAAAATGAAGGAAGAAAGAAAAAAGGGGAGAGGAGGGGTAGGTGGGAAAAAGGATCTTAACATTTTTTTATCCTCTCTTCAGCTCTAGCGAGAAGGGGATTTTGTCATAGCAAGGATGTGTCATCTCATCAGCATCGTGGCATCAGACATCAGTGTTGTCATTGTCAACAGTCTCCACAAACAGCTTCTTGTCATTTCCCGTGGCAGATTCCTATTCGGCATTTTGATAATTCTGCAGCACGCATAGGATTCTTGTAGTTAATTCTCATCTGCAAGGTGTTATAACAGATCTGTAGGTCAAAGGTCTATCTGTGAAACTGTAATTTCATGTTTTTTTCCCTGGAATTGGTAAAATCTCTCTGACGTACTCACTGCTTTACAAACAAGTTCATGTCCTGCTCTCTCCTGTTGCACATTGCCCAATTGACTTCATATGTTAAAGAATCACTGACCACAGACTTGTCCTGCTTGTACACAGCTTGGTCTCTACTTACCCTTTATGTTACCGTTTAAAACCCTGTTAAATGTATATCCCTGTCAGGGGCCCAGGGGATATAGCAATTTTAACTTGCTATATAAAGTAATTTATATTTTACCTAATAAGCAACAATATTTTAGGGCCAAACTTAGTACAACTGTCATTTGCTGTAACTGACTCTTAGAGAAATCTTCTTGTAATTCATCATATAGATTATAACAATATCCATACATGTATATAACATTAAAGGATTGGGCCTTGCCCTCCTTGCTCTTTGATCTATTGTGCATTACATAACTATTTCAAAGTACTGGGACTGAATGTTATAATTCATATCAAGATGTTTCACTTGAGTATATAATAACACATGTAAAAAATATTTTCACTTTGTAATGGAAGAGAACATCATTTGTCAATTATAATCGCCTTATAGCAGAGTTAACTTTGTGATCTCACAAGAATTAACGAGAGTGAACATCCAACATGATGCAAATAAGACAAAAATGTCCGATATAATAAAAAAAGCAGGATGTAATTTACATTCACGGCGACATCAACATTATTAAAGATGGCCTAACTTGGGTAAAACCAGGGACCACATTTCCTATACATCATTAGGGAAGCACTGTGTGGAGGAACCACTGGCAGATTGGGTCAATAGGTCACACCAAGGTGATATTCGGCAGTAGATGGAAAGCTATGGTGACAGTGATGTGACATTAAGTAAAAGCTAAGTGGGTATGAGAAGGAAAATGGTTTGAAATAACGATGCAGGCACTAGGTATTTGTGACCAAAGTTGTTTTCAATTTCTGAAATGACCACCATTCACTTTGGCAGTTCATTGAAAATTCATTTTCTAACTAATCACATTCTCTCTGGGGCAGTGTGTAGGAAACAGAAATATCTAAAGAACTTACTGGAATAGATGGAGCCAAAGTGGAATAGCTAGTAGTGTCATAATTTATTAAACTCATACTTATCATTTTCAGTTTTCCGTGCAATTACAGAACACTAAAACATCAGTGATATGGGAATAATGCATTTGAGATTCCCTACTGACCAAGTGCCATTTACTGCACGGCAATCTGAACCAAATGTTGTCTATTTTAATATTAACTAATTGTTGTAAAGCAATATAGCTCAAATTGAAACTTGTGACCAAAATATCCAGATAAAATCCTCACAGCCCTGCAAAGTGGTATGTGCAGAAAGAAGGCACCGCAGATGCTACCCTGCCCAACTTTAATCACATAACATGTGCATACACACCGTGCAGCCTCTTTGAAGCGACTAATTTTCTAAATGGATTTTTGATACCTGATTACTTTGCATGGCTAACTAACCTGTCTGAGATACATACCACATTTTACACTCTGGAATCGTTCCCAAGAATTTTACTTCTGTAGGGTTACCTCCATGTTGATGGAAATTCATTGAGTGCTGTCATGAATATCACTATGTGGCTAGTTGTACTGAGTGCAATGGGCTTTGATTTGCTCCCTTAGTGTAGAGTTTCAAATATTCATGAACAAGCATAGTTGTTGTCAGAAAAGCTTATAAAAATACTTTAGACTGATAAATTTGACCCATAATAGTGATTTCATATGTAAAACATGTAGATTTTCTTTTTCTTCTTAGAAAACACATTCACAGGTATATGAAGTTAGATTAAAAATCCAACAACTAGTGTGAAGAATTAAGAAACCCATTAATACTAAATCCAAAATGCATTTTGTTTGAGTCTGACATGTGCATATAGCAGGGGGTATTGATGAATTAAGTCCTATTCATGAGTGGATATTTACCCTACAATCTGCCCCTACACATGGGACACATTATGTGATGCAAGTTTGTATGAGATATATCACGTTTGAACAGTGCCATGAGAACTGCGAATATGGAAGCCTATAGTGATAATTGGGAGAGATAGAAGCGCTGAATTGGATTCATCAAGCTGTCCTTGGATTCATTTTACCTGACATGATGAATTTCCTCCATGGGCCTTTCTCCTTTTTCACATTTTATTGGTGTTTTCTGAAGCACGACATTTTACCTTGGTGTATTTACAATAAATTGGCAATTAATGTCAGTGTTCTCATTTTCGTATGGGAATTATTGGCCTATAACATATAGTAGTCATGGTAGGAGGTAGCATGAAAGGGCTCCCAGTATGTGTAAAGGCTTGAACTGAAGGTATTAACAAATTAAAGATTGAGATGCTGTGCATATTAGTATTCTCATTTCAAGCTGTTTTAAGCTTTAATTTGATATTTAAGTTGCACTTGGGAACTTGGATCTTGAGATAAGACTCTTGCTGATGACTTTTTGAACAGTTTCAGAAAAAGGAAATTTTGAGATTTTTTTAATGAAAGGTTTTTTTTTTTTTTTTTTTTAAAAAAGAAATTGATATCAAGCATTTAGCAAGTGAGCACTTTAACAACTGAATGTGTGTTATTGTGTAAGGTGCTATACAGTGATGTAGTGGTAAAAAATTTTGTGTATACTCCTTTACGCCGAAAGTTCAAAACACCAAGCCGAAGTCTGATAGCCTAATTACTATCTTGCTTATTATTTTTAAAAGAGATCTAGGCCTATAGTCATGAGGCCAACAAGTTCATCTTTTTATGTACTTTTGTCAAATACTTTGGAATTACAACTGGGTAATTATCAGAATATATGTGATTGCAACACACATTGTCAATTTTTTATCCAATTCAAAGTGGCTTAATGATTCCTCAATTAATTTGAATTGACAGTATTTAGCAAGTTTAAAATTTTATTACTTAGTTTTAAGGCAGATTTATGTTTTCCCATTTTCCCGTATGGTTTGATTAGCCCATATCACTATGTAATTCTTTAACCTCCTTCAATCAATTCATACTATATAATTCTCTTTTTTGCTGTAGTCAAAATTGTCGGGCCCCATCTTTGCCTCCTATTTTAGCAATACAACAAATAATTATATTTGCAGCCTGATCATCCAAACTCTTCCCAAAATATTTTTGTCAAAAATTTGATATAATAGACTGAATAATCATCAAACACTTAGATGATTTTAAAATGCTGTAAGACTCAATGAGACAAGTTGAGTGTGTATGCAGCAATAACATAGTAAGGCATGGATCCTCCATCAAATGACCCTCACTGCACATTGCAATCACACACAGGAAATTACAAATACGACTAGGCAGCAGCAAATACCTTCCATTTGCACAAATACGAAGCAACCGTGGCTGACTTTGATTTTGCCCGAAGGCCGACTAAAAAAAAAGTGATGGGGAATAGAACAGTGATGAGACACTTTGTTGCTTATTGATCCAATGACCCTTTAAATTAAATTACAAGTTGTTAAAAATGTTTATATACTGTCCAGTTTAATTTCCAAGCTGGCTATCTGATTTTAAAAAGGACAGAGAAATTTTATGAGGTACAAATCAAATACAATTTTTAAGTAAATCTGTCAGTTCATTCTTTGTTATCAAAGCAATTAAATTATGCTGGTTTTAAAAATTCAAAATCAAATAGAATGAGAAAATCATGATTTGCTTTTTAAGCAGGCATGTAAAAAGCTAGGGTGGATAATTAAAGCAAATTTACAATGATTCAGATAGCTGTCTGTGCATTAAAATGTTCAAGATATAAATATGTGCATGATGCAGAAGAGTTAATTTTGAGGTCAAAGGAGTCAAGCCAGAATGCTGTGCAATGCAGCTATAACAACAAACCGCAGTTGGTTGAAAGGTTTGAACATATCTAAACCTTGCTAGCTATAAATGGATTACTTGTTTTTGAATAAAAGATATTTGTAATGTTGTTATCTATCTGTTTGTCTGTCAACTTTCCACATTTTTACCTTGCCTTTGGTGGAGTTTCCTGAATAATCAGTGGGGATAATGAGGAGATGAAGGGCATGTAGGAATTGTAATAATCTACCTTATTGGGGGGGGTCACTTTGTCTCACCTGGAAGATGATGTGTACTTGTATAGAGACAAGATAAGTGCTCCACTTCTACTTATATAAAGTGTTTTCTATTGCAGACAGAAGTAAA
Source organism: Ophioderma brevispina (assembly GCA_023653785.1). Classification (NCBI taxonomy): domain Eukaryota; kingdom Metazoa; phylum Echinodermata; class Ophiuroidea; order Amphilepidida; family Ophiodermatidae; genus Ophioderma; species Ophioderma brevispina. The sequence continues at coordinate 8,281 of JAMKCH010000217.1, read as the reverse complement.
AGGTAGCTTTGATTACAATTCAGGCCCGTACACGAGGGGGGGGGGGGGGGTTTAGGGTTAAGGGTAGTGCACACCCCCTCCAATTCCACAATTTGCTGAATTTTGGATAAAAAGGTCCAAAAATTTAGAGAAAATTTTGCCAAGAAAGTCCATTTTTGGTGCTTCAAAAAGTCCATTTTAAGGGGGTTTAGGTACCACTTTTACCAAAAAAGGTCCACTTTTCGAAAGTCCCCGCACCTCCCCCAAATAATTTCTTGCATACGGGTGCCCTGTTAACATCAATGGATCGTGAATGAAATGAACTGGTGGCTGATTTTTTTACCAGCCTGGACCCAAACCCAGTGAAACAGCAGTAATATGTGTCAATGTTAGCAGCCATGTGGGGTACAGTTGATGTAAATCCTTCAGAGGTCGGCAACACGCGCACCGCCGGCAATATTGCATATACAAGAGGCGGGAGAGGACTATGGGTAGGGGGAGCCTCATGCGCGATTAACCAATTGGGGAGGCCAACCTACGCAAACAAGCAAATCGGCTTCACTTCCGTGTTGACGCAGTCACGCTCGTCACACTCTGAACAATTCTGGCAGAGCAGAGAGAAGAGAGTATAGTTGAGCTTGTTTTAAATAAATCAATCCTTTTGTGCATGGAGCACCCATGGTTATTCCCAGATGGCTCCTACATGAAACAAATGGACGATTTAATAAATGCCCCTTTTTGAAAAAATGTGTGCCTTTGGTGTATTTATTACAGCCATTATGGTATTACATTTACATTTCCGAAGTGTGAATCTATGAATTGAGACGAGTGATCTAGGTATGGCACATGCTGAAGTGATGGTTCAGCATTCTACGGATTTGGCCCTGAAATAGCACTGGAAGTGCAAATAACAGTGGCATTCACAGGTACAACATGGCAAAAACTCCTAAATCCTCTATAGAACTGTACTTTTTCTACTGGCAAAATAGCAGTATGCAAAATCCTTCTGAAGCAGGTTGGATTTTGCCCTAAGTTGTTGGGTTTAGAATAGGAATGGGTGGTTGGGTTGTTTTTAGTGTTCCAGGATGGCAGATGATTGCATTTTGATGGGACTGCCTCCATAGCCAGGAGGACATAAAAGTTGCTCAGGGTTAGAAATTGTGGAAATAAGGTGGAGAATCGTTTAGATTCTCACCATCAAGATTTACAAGAATCTTGGATCTCCTCCATTAAATTTTTGTGTATAAACTTACAAGGTTTGCCCAAAGAATCTAGTTGGATTCTCGCAAATTTGTTCAGGAGAATATTTGCGAGAATCCGAATCTTGGATTCTCACCAAACTTCTGACCCTGGTGCTAAATAAAAGAGTCAAAGTCATGCCTTAAAATATCGTTTGCTTACAAATGATGGGTATTTGGCATATGTTGGTTAGAGTTACTTTTTTGGAGGGGGAGAGGTGTTGATATATTCAGGAAAAATTGCAAAGAGTCATTATCCCCTTGGCTTGAAAAGCAGAGAGGGGGATTTTGTGATGTGTCTGCGCCCGATTTAGCAACGCATGTAGTACTGGTGTATGCCACGGTTTTTCATGTCTCTTCCAATTTACACCGACTTGGGGTCAAGGTGCGGGACGGGTTCCGTCTTGTGCCTGATGTTAAAGGTCATAGACCAAGGTCAAAGGTCATCTGAGGTCATGTTCCAGACTGCCATCTTGCCAGGAGGACTGATGCAAGTTTACTTGCAGTATTTTTTAAAGTTGTTATCTTGAAAAAGTTCAAAGGAACTGCCAAATTAATTTTCAGTAAGTAGTAACAAATATAAAAAAAAAAAAAAAAAATAAATCAGCAGGCAATCAATATGAACATTGGCATTGTACTTTATGATTTAAAATCACCTTCTGTGTGAGCTTCTGCACTGTCTTCTAATTTGTAACTTTCCTTTCGATGCGTAGGTCTAAATATAGATATACTGCCTTACCAGATTATTGACTGCAATTAATTGGAGGCATTAGGGGAGTTTTGATTGATCATTTGAAACAGTAAGAATCCAGTGTGGGTTTATGTGTATCGTGTGAAAGTGCTTTACAATATGCAGGTCTGTGGTTCTCAAATCTATTCTTTACATTCTCACCGGGGTTCTCAATTATATTGGCTGAAGGGCCAGGAGACTACAAAATATTTCAAAGTTCCTACTTGAGGCCAAATAACATCGAATTTATAGGTTGTCCCTTTATATTTTGGAGTCGAGGGCCAAAAATCAATTGGTGGGAGGGCCGGATTTGGCCCGCGAGTCGCCAATTATTTTGACGAACCACTGTTTAAACTATTCACATTGTAAAGTGAAAAGTATTCCGAACAAAACTGCAATAAGTTAAGGAGAAAACAAAAGGTTAAAAAACTACATGTTTGGGACATCCTGCTAGAGAATGGTCTGTGAGGTATCTGGTAACCAGGCTCTCATTATTGCTTGATGTGTAACCTGAAAGAAATTGGTTGTTTATTCATTAATCACCAAAGAGGCCTAATTTGTGGTTTGTTTGATACTTTTTGTGACCTTTTCCCTGAATGGTCAAAATTGGACTATATTCAGTTATATTGTTAAGTCAGTTCTGTTTATACCTGGAACAAAAGAGACAAAACTGCAAGGGAAAAATATCCAAACTAAGATGAGCATTAATTCCCAACTGTTTCATCTGATGATACTGTGATTATAGATTCTGATAGTCATTTACCAATGTTTAGTCTGTAGAGAATCAAACTTTGCTAATGTTCTTTTTCTTTTTTTTCCCACACATGGCCATCTTATCATATGTGCTGCTGTTTCTCCTTCCAACTTGTTTGCCATTTACTAGTAAGTACAATATCATTGTCTATAGGTAAGTAAACTTGCTTTGACAGTTAAAAGACACTATCGTGATCCACCCAAAGGAGAAAATACTTGAAATTTACAAGGAATAGCATAAAGTTATAGGGAATTAGAATTCTGTAAGTTCATTTTTCCAAGTGAAAGAATTGACAGAAAAGGAAGAAAGAAAAATTGCAGTGTTGCGAGATATGAATCTCAATTTCAATGACATGTTGGAGCGCATGCCGATCCCGTATCATGGACAGTAATAACTGAAATATATGGGTCTTATCCTTGGAGGATATGTAGGATGGATACCTTTACTTGTACAACGTGCAAAAATCAGATTGTGATAATTTTTTCGATTAAATTCTGATTTATTAAAGTAAATCACTGATAGTGCCTATAAATCGTTTAATATAAGAGAGTAAAAAAAAATAGGACGGGTCTAGGCAAAATTCCAAAGTAATTTCAGAATTCGTACAAGAAAACCAAAACATGTAAGTATTATTTTGAAAATTTTTGAGTTCTTAGCAACCTAGTATGAAATCTTTCCAGGCAAGCACTTGGTACAAAAGATGGGTACAAGTGCCTTCTACTTCCACATAATTATCAATCAGGTTGTGAATGACTATGATGGTAATAGAGGAGACCGTCGTGAAAGATTCACTGTGATTCACTCTCATTGATGGTAGTAACTAGTGGGAGAAATGTCATATTTTACAGTTCCAAACTTGTAATTGTGCTGCATAAAATTAATAGGTTTCCCTGTTTTTGGTTAGAAGCAAACAAATTATAATGGTCCAGTACATTTGTAGGTGGTACATTTCATAGGTATTTGTATTTACCATTGAATGCCCAGTACTTATTTGAAGATGAGAAAACTATGAATGGGTGTGAGGTTAGGGTCAAACACAAACAGATTTGAAAGCATATTTGGGCATGGCATTAGGAATAGGGTTTTGTAAATAGTAGCTGTTTTTGGATCCCTGTCGGCAGGCCTACCCATATCACATTGGGTTAGATCTAGCTATTTTGGATTATAGGAAGTTCCCCTAAGCAGGAATCAGGTGTTAAGTGTTTTGCTTGTGCATCCCCGGTTTCACGCTATCACATTTACAATTGGCAGCAGCCACAGAGAACAGTCAGCGTACCCAGCATCTTTTTAATGGAGCCTCGACTCATTTCGCCACAAATTTACCGATTTTTCAGAGAGAGGATCAATGTAAAGTGTTTAAAACCACATGCTTTGAGTGGAATATGATTAGTAGGAAACCTACTTCTTGATATCACATCTGTCTTGGAAATGTAAGGCAATTTGGTTGCCAACCCCCATTCCAGACTCAATGAGGTCCCTATATGAATCTTGAAATTGAGAGTCCCCGAATGTTTAGAGAACCAATTTGAAATGGTATTATCCCAATCATAGGCCCAGAAGGTGGTGTGGCCTGGTTAGTTGGAGAAACCATTGGTAAAGTGCTGTAAAAGGGTTGTTTGTTGGTAAGGTATAATTTGGATGGAACCATTATAACAGTCACCTGTAGAGATCCTATTGCATGCTAGTAGTAGGTTGCACAGCAATGCACCAGAAAAGATCCCGCTTTGTTACTGAGTCTGGCCGGTGTAATTGAATTCAACATTTGAAGCTCCAGTAGGGTGTGCGAGAAAAAAAAAAAAAAAAAAGAGAAAAAAAAAAAAAAAAAAAAAAAAAAAACAAAAAAAAAAAAAAAAAAAAAAAAAAAAAAAAAAAAAAAAAAAAACAAAAAAAATGAAAAAAAAAAAAAAAAAAAAAAAAAAAAAAAAAAACAGAATTATTGCTGACTTGTACGCTCACTGCCAAATATTGTTAGGCGAATTAACCTTTCTCCCTAATGATTATAAACACACCTAAATGGTTCACAGGCATTAAAGATTATCAAAACTGTTTCCTTTCCTTTTTCAGATTATACCAAAGCATCCTAAAATATTTCCGCCATTTAAAAAATTTAGAGTAATTAATTTGTACATACATGTGTCTCAAATGTTGTGGGTGATAAATTAATATTAGTGAAATGTGAAGGCTTTTTGTCATAACTTACCTATTCACATATCTGATCCCAATGGGATTATTTAATTCAATTGAATCAATTGATTGACTTTTGTGATCAACCATATGATTTTTTTTAATTATATGACAAAACTGTGGCAAAAGCTCACAAGTGTGTATAATTTTCCATCAAACCAATTATATTTATAGAAAAAAAAGAAAGATCTTTTGGGGCTGCCACAGAGAATTTGACTCGACAGGCTAGATGGTAGTTATGCAGGGGGCAGTATTATGCTAATTGGAACGTCTAGATAAAATAAACATGTCCTGAAGACACAATATTTGCATCGCGTACAGATTCAAGATGTTGTACTCCAGAGATAATACACCCTTTGCACGTATAACATTGGTCTCTGCAAGGCAAAAAAATTGATGCAAAAGAAAGAACCGTGAGTCATTTTTGTCACGTTTATACTAGGTTTTAGCAACTCCTAACATAAAACATCTACAGGCAAGCATCATTGTATGGCACATACTTCCTGAAATACTTGAGAAGTACCTAGGAGATCTGCCTTTAGAAATTTACGTCTTCTCTGAACCCGAAGCAGCAAAGAGGGTGTCCAGGATTAAAAGGCACATGTTTTTTGGAATTCTAATATACAAATACAAGATTATGAAGTGGATTTTTTTCTTATGTGATAGATAACGTCAGAAATATTGACTGTTTTGCCCAGATTTTTGAGTTGCGGTCTTGGGATAAGCTAAATCTGTCAACAGTGATGCTTGTCATAAATATTAGAATTTACATGAATAAAACTAATTGGGAACCATCCGAGCCTCATTCGGGCTCAATCTATCCACGATGGGAGAGCCCAAGGCACATAACATAGCCCATGCCCATTGGAAAGTCACTGACCCTAGTGCTTGTAAAGACATGTTTGGGTGCAAATTGTCCGTTGAGCCTACTGCCGAAAACTGTGAACTGTAAAAATAGAGGAAGTGTGCAACCTAGTGAGGCGTTAGGTTGTTTGTTTCAGGCTGTCACTTGGTGTGTGGAAAGGAAAATACAGGGCTGAAGCCGGAAAGTGTAAGACCCTGAGTAATTAGGTATGGGAAACCTCAGCCTCAATATTGGGCTCTAAAAATATTGGTTCCTGAATTTGGCTTAGAACACCCCAAATATTTAAAGTATTTTATCATTTGGAATATTTTTGTGAGTTATTCAGATATGTGATTCTGTTAGGTATCCAATAAAATCAATTTCATATATTACTGATAGTCGGCATGAAAACCTGATATGTATTTAATAGTACAATGGTCACATTAACCCTCTGAGTCACGTGGAATAGAAATCATATGGTCTCCATCCTCACCTGGGTTTTCATAGACATTGCAAATATGATTGCATTGCATGATTTCAACCTCATCCCTAGCCTACTTTAAAATGAAAGCTTTTGGAATAATTTTAAGGTTTGTTTGACTCCTATTTCGACTGAATAACTTTCAACAAAACCCGGGATAACTGTCAAACAACCCTGTGTTTTGCTCATAACCAGTGAAAGAGAATCCTGCCAAATGTTTGCAGGTGCCAAGTTGATAAAATAGGAGGCATTTATAATTGCCCAATGTCTTAATCTTTGGCTGTTTTGTCTCAAATACATGGCATATGCATGTGCTTGTGGTTGCTACACAATGTATATTCCTAAGGCCATTGGCAATGCTACTGCATGGCATTTCCAATCCCAAATTCCCAAAACTCCTAAGACTTACGGACTGAGGCTAGATATGTGATATGTATTCATGCGAACACACATCCCTGGTCCTGTGACTGGGCATCATACGGGCCCCTGGTTCAATTCCCGCCCAAGATGTGCAATCTTCTTTACCCTTCCATCCCTTTACCCTTTCCTTCCTCCTAGAAATAAGAACGGTGTGAGGGTTATGGTCCAAGAGATTCTGAATCAAAGTGTAGTGATCATGGTGATAGCCTAATCCATTAGTAGGGGTAGCAAACACTGATTAGATAGTACACCTTTAACACATCATTTCACCTTGCTTTTTAGCATACAGGACTTACAGGTATAATGAGGTTTCAGTTTCATTTGTTGTAGGACTCTACATAATTATCCAATAATTAGTAGCAATTGTAAATTATCACCCTTGCTGCATACAAAATATTCCACATTTGATACTCTGTGGGTTTATATTGTGTTGAGTTTGATATTTTAAGGAAATGATATTGATGCCATCAAAGTAAGTTGAGAAGTTGGTAATGTCGATGTTGTTTGTGGAGAACCAGGGTGGGCGGCTGACCTGGTTCAAATTTATATTAGGATTTGGCATATTTTCACCATAGGATTTATGATGAAACATTATACTTAAGGTTACCCGTGATATGAGAGCAAAATGAAAATGGACACAAAATAAGTTACCTGTTTAGCTCTAGTTACAGTCAATCTTTATTTCAAATGAAAGTTGGAAAGACATTGTGATTTAGCTTATTAGATCCTTGAGTGTATTAATTAGCGAGATATTGATGAAAAAATCTAAGCTTTTACCAACATTTACCAGCTGGGTGTAGATCTATCACCAACCAAGAATACCCTTATTTTGTCTGATGCACTATACTTTGATTCAGGATCCTAATCCTACTATGGACCTTAATGGGGGGGGGGGGGTTCAAACCTCAGTTCAACCTGGGAGTTCAACCTGAAATTTCATTTGCAATTGGTTTCCAGTCAATACTTGGCCTCACAGGTTTTCTCTGGGTACTCTGGTTTTCCTTCTGCTTTTAAAGCTGGGCTTTTCCCCATAACACGGATTAGAGTGATTACATGTAGGCCTACATGTAGGTCTCTAATGAGGTACCTACTATTGTAAAGTGGAAATATTTGCGCTACATTAATTTTCACACTTTTCCCACACTTCTGAGCAAGCGCAAAATTAAGAACACGCGAAAATATTTATTTTGTGTGTAAGTCCATTTAGGATAGCGGGAAAAAGCAAATTTAAATTCAAATGAAAATGCTAAAAATTGCAGAAGTGCACAAAATTACGTGTGCGAAAATGACCACTTTTACAGTATATAGGTACATGTCCCTGTGTACTCGGAGTACCAACATTGATAGTCCTGAAAAAAGAATATGGCTGTGTAGCTAGTTATGTCTGAGAGGTTGAAATATTAGCCTACTGAAGGCAAATATGGTAAGCATTGTTCAATTATGCACGCCAATCCGATTAAGGAAACTTGGCTCAGTAAATCTGCCAAAAACATGTTTAAGAATTCATTCTTTTGCAATGGAAGGTTTGGCCAAGTGTATAAATTTGCCTGCAGGCAAGACAATTGTTCAAATCTTCCAAATTATCCACCAGATGTTAACTGAGTTGTGTGAAAGGATGAGTTTGAGAATGGTTTGTTGCACTTCACATATT
>JAMKCH010000216.1:0-42109 GCA_023653785.1 Ophioderma brevispina | reverse complement strand
CAAGATGGGGTCAAGGGTCACATGGACGGGGCAAGTAGTCACCGCATGGTATACTCGTGCTTTCTAAGCACAATCGATGCCTAGTTACAATTCAATGCAACTGTGTACTTGTTGAGGGTATTCATAAAAAGATTAAAAATACTTGTTTAGGGTTGTTTTAGCTTGTGTTTAGTCGGTGAAAATACGTGTTTAGGGTGCATTTTGGAAAGCCATTTCAAGGGCATGATATCCACCTTTGAATACAAGTGCCCCCCGGGCATTGATGTCACATACCCGTGAAATTAATTTCGCGCATTTGGCAAAATTGATAAAATTGCGAAAATATTGTACGCAGAAATTTCCACTTATACAGTACCATTGAAATTGCAGACACCAGTTCAAATAAATGGCTAAATTTACACTGTGCGCCATGCGGCATAATGATCTTACATGTGCAAAAAAACCTCCATCTAAAGTGCAGGAAGAGAAATCCAGTACAGGTGAAGTCTTTTACAGGGGTGTATATGGAATTAAATGGAATGGCCTTATTCCAGAGGGTGTTTTGAACAATCCCAAAATGCTTTGCAATGTACCTGACTTGTATGTTGTTTACTTATACAAAACACATGTCACTACTTAGGGATAAAGTTGTTCAAGAAGGGGGTTTTTTGTTTAATGACCACAAAATGTTTCATGATCATGATAAAAAAAAAATCAAGTACGCACTTGTAGGATAAAATGAGTGTAAAAGTCAGGGTTTTTATGTGTTCCGAGTAGGATTTTTGTGCAAATCACATTGACCTTATTGAGGGAAATTTCCAAAAACAGGTGGATTGTGGGATAGACTAATACTCCCTCTGGACCCCGGCTCTGGACCTATTCATACAACATGCTTACCAGGAATACATGCTGTGTCATTACCCTGTGGCTATTAGCAATGGCTTCTAGGTTAGTTTTATGGCCAATAGAAAATTAGGCGATATATGCTGTGATGTTATTTTCACAAAAGTGGCAAACGATAGTGGAAAACGTAGCAAATCAGTTTGGAAACGCAAAGAACACACAAATGTGTTTTCCTAATGAAGTAAACTATATTATTAAAAATTGCAGCTCGCTCCATTTTTTCTACAAATAATGAGCGCATAAAAATCTGGTTGTGAAAATATTGGTTTAATGTTACACGTTTAAAAATATGAGCAGAGGATATGCACGATGGTGTGGTGTAACATGTGAGAACAGTGTCAGCCAAATAATGAACAAATAACACTCTTCCCAGTTATGATCTGAAACCATTCACTGTATGCTAGGGTTGCATTGTATGACTGCCTGTGGTTTATTTTTTTATTATTTTTCTTTCGAACCACGTTAAAATTAAATAGGAAACAAATTTTTTTTGTAATTATATTGTTAATTGTGTTGTTGGAGAGACTTTTCATTACATTGTAGTCTTAATTGTTGATTTGTGTAACCCCCCCCCAATAAATATTTTCCCCTGTTGTGTGTTAAGGTGCAAAGAGAGATTTCACATATCAGGTCTCCCTAAAAAATTGAAGTACTGATTTTTGCCCTGATGTAAATCTTTCCATCAAGAATATCCCCATCTGAAAGGATTAAGGGTGCATGTTCCGATCGTCTTTGGGACCCCCCTGATTTACCCGGAAGTAGTATCGATTTTGATATCAGATGAAAGGCCGTATTTTCTCATTGTCGTCCTGAAATTTGAGCCCTCAAATCCATTTCATTCCCAAGATATAAACAAAAAACCACCGTTTTAGTGGTTAACCATCAATATTAGCACAGTATTGAATAGGGCTTTGCGACATGCATTATTGCGTCTACCATCAAAACCGCAAGTTTGTTTCCCACGGTACTTGATGTGGTGCATGTGCAAGTGCCAGGCTCTCATATCAAGTAGAGAACACAATACACATAAATCGGAACAAGCACCTTTAAGCTGAAAAAATGTTTCTTTGGTACAAAAATTGTGAAATTTCTAATTTCGTATAGGAGCAAATATGAAATTTCAGCCTATAGATGTTTTACATTGAAATACATGTACAAGCAAATCAAATTCACCTTTTTTAAATCTCATTTAAGGCATTTCTGTAGCCAAATAAAAAGTAAGAATTCTATTGGGTGTCTAATTTATTATGAAATTACTATTATGACACAATATTTGGGTGCCTCAAAATCTCTTGTTGCACCTTTTAAGGCCAAAATTTCTTGTAAAATATCCTCTATAGCCTACTGAAATTTCCAGAACATTGTACAAAAGAATAGCAAAGGGACATGAGGAGATTTTCTGAGGATACAAATTTCTCTAAATGTGCACTTGATTGGTTGTAGAACACCTGCATGTACAGTACCAAGTACATTTCAAAGGTTTGTTGGACAAAAAGAAGTAGAAAAGAAAACCAAAAAGTTTTGAACTTGACAACTTTCCTATTCAACCTATTGGAAAGATTGCATGAATTTCCTGTTGTGCACAACTTAAAATTTAAAATCATGAAATACATAAAGACAACGTTTTCAACTTATTCACTTTGTGATATTACATTGGTAAGCATTCTAAATATTAAAAAAGACAGGTTTAAAGCAATAACAGCACATTTTTTTGAAGAGCGCCCCAATTTTCCAAAAAAAATTGAGATTTTTACACGGTTGTATTGGTAACTGGCTAGTAAACTATACCTGTGAATGGTGATTAAGCCCGAAAATGTGTATGTGTCGCAAACGAAGGAGTTTTGTAGTTAGAATAATTAATATCGGAGATCTCCGATAATAATTCAACGGCTGCTGGAAACGGCCTTCCAGTATGAAATGGCCGGGAAATAGTGCCATGTCTACGCTCGTCTATTTAAAGTTGTTTTATTGGTTCAAGAAGTCAAGTTAGAGGTCATTTTCTTGAGTCTGTGGCATTATTTCATCATGGACGGACATAAACTTAGCATTTCCAGCTCTGCCGTTAAGTACAATCTGGGATCCCAATTCTAATACAAACTCGCTCATTTTATGATAAATACGCATTTTGCAGCATTTCTCGTTCACAGGAATAGTTTCCTAGACAATTACCAACATAACTGCACAAAAATATCAAATTTTGAAAAATGAGGGCGCTCTTAAAAAATGTGCTGTTATTGCTTATTAACAAAATGGAGTGCACTTTTCTGGAAATGCCCTTGTGTCTCTTCGATAATTGGGTGTTTCTGTGTGTGTGTGTGTGTGTGTGCACGCACGCACGCACGTGTGTGTATGCCCTATATTGACAAAGTACCACCCAACCACAAATTGTTCAACTGGGAAGTTGCAGTCATATAACTCAGAATATAACTGAACATAAAATTATTCAAGTTAATGATTGAGTACTTCTGTGTGTGTAGGTCGTATAATGACAATGAACTTTGTTAGTTTTTAAGGAATAACAATCAGAATAATCATATAGGCCTAATTCATGAATTTATTCATAAAACAAAATGATAAGAATCAGCTCAAAACATCAAAATCTTCACACATTACATTGGTAATTACCAAACACACAAACGCAAACAAATAGATTTGTCTAATATGCCTTGTAGCCAAGTTACAGATGTGTAAGAAAACATAACAGAGACAAACAAGTAACTTGATCTTGAAGCCTGACTGGTCACAATCAGCTGGATCAAAGTAATTAAAGGAAATAAAGAGGTTAAAGGCTGACTCAGATTTCCTGATGAGGGCGCACTTTAGTTTAAAACAAATCAGGTTTCATGTATATACGTAATGTATGTCCATATACTAATCACTGTGTGAAGTAACTAAGCTCAAATCAAAATCTCAACTTTGTTATAAAATTCCAGATTCAGAATTTTTGTTACATGGTATCCTATGGCACTGTTATACTGTACATAAATGTTTACTGCATGAAAAACAGAAAATCTGATTCATCTCAAACTTTGGAATTAAGCATTTTAGGTGATTGTCTTTAGTTTTAGATGACTATTTTAAATTACTACACAAAAATATACTTTAGGAAATTTAATCTCTGAGTCAACCATACCCATTAAGAAAATGGGAAAAGACAAAAGAGGTTACTGTGGACTGCCAGGCAAAAAACAACTGGAAATTTAGGCAGAAATTAGGAGTAAAAAAAGACAAGATTTTTGCTTCCTGAAACCGTACACACTCACCGGTATGTGTTTCACTTGCCACCTGTTTTAGACATTGTAGAGAAAATAATTTTTTTAAGAAAGTTGCAAACTATTCTTTAATTAACACTGGTTTTACAGGAAGGACATTGAGAGGAGGTGTATTCAGGAATTCTTTAATATGAGCTATTTATATATTCTCGGTTCAAACTTACCAAAAAACTGTTTTAGGAATGGTCTGAAGGACATGTTGAGGTGCATGGGGAATTGATTGATTTGAACTTAAATATAGAAACATTTAATCATGATGAGTCATTTAAGTCTGGTGAAAAAATATGAGTGTATGCAAAGAAGTCTTCCATGGATCAAGAAAGAAGTCCTTTTCCATTGATAACAATTTTTTTAAAATAATAATGTTGAGAATCGGGCCTGGAAAAAGTTGGAATGGGGAAGCTCATTCCAGAAATCTGCCTGCTTGCTGGAAAGTGGAGATTTTTTTTCAAAGTTTTAAATTAGTAAGCACTTCTCGATGTGCTACCGGTATGTGAGAGCAGATTGGGCATTTACAATCACCAAAAGGCAGGATCTTCTTTGTTGGGGGATTGCCCCCGGCCACCCATTAAAAAATATTTGCTGGAAATATTTCATTTTCCTCAGCCTGTTGAACTAAATATGAATACTGAATGGAGCTGCTGGGACATGTTGTTTTGCAGGCACAGCTCTGGGAGGGGCGGAGGGGCGTGCGCCTCCTGTAATCTGCAGATTTTGCAAAATCAGCCCATTTTGGACAAGTTTCGCCTTCAGCCCCCTGGTAATTTTTGACGTTTTTCAAATCCTGGAGCCGCCCCTGGTTGTACCCGACGTTTAGTGAATAAATGTACAGGGATTCCATGTACATGTAAGAGTTGCATTTTGTTACATTACCCCCCCCCCCACTCCCCCTTGCACTATCTGCCTTTTATACAGAATTTCCAATTTTTCCAATTGCATAAGATATACTCATGGAAGATGTTTGTAATTTTGTATTTCTGGCCATAAAGGGAATAAACATTATGAAACACAGTGCTTATGCGGCACCAGGATATAAATATTTGCTTATATCATCAAAATGCACAATCAGAATCAACTGAAATTTTGCGAAATAATCTTTTTTTGGTGGACTTAATGAATTGAACCATACACAAAAATTGAAGGGTTACCATGTAGATCACAAAATGCACCTTTAACCAAAAGTTTGTAGTATTTTTTTGTGTTGTTTGTTTTTGAGTGGCTCAGATATAATTTATGTTGCCCAGAGTCTGTGTTCTTGTTAAATAATTTGACAAAAGTCCAAAATCAAGCCATTCAAAAAATTGTGTTGAATTTGGTGATATATAACTAGGAGAGTATGCATTTTCTCAAGCAAAAAGTTAGGGTGTTGAATTTTATGACAAATAATTCAGAAATCAAATTGTGTCATTTGACTGAAAACATTGTGTGTGTGGGTGTGTGTGTGTGAAAATTTTAGTAACTGAGTCTTTATAGCTATGTAGTGACATGCCAGTAATTTTCTTTATAGAAGTGACAAATTAAAGGGCATTTTGTGATCCACACCTCGCCCCCGACTAAGTTTTTGTAAAAAGTTGAAATTTTTATATCATATGGAACATTAGTCTTTTAGAATCCATTGTATCTAATCTTACGAGCAAATTTGTCGTACTGTAAGGGAATTCGCAATTTTGTATTTCTGGCCGTAAACAGACAATTTATAGCACAGTTGCCTATGGGACAAGGGAAAAAGGCATTGGCTCTAAGCACTAAACCGCCAAGATCCGAATAATTAAAATTGTGTGAATAAGCTTTTCTCAGGCATATCTAGTGAACAATGAGCGGGGGGGGGGGGGGGTGTTTCTACTGCTGACATGGCAAAAGCGGCTTTTGCACCCAAGTCAAGTTCAAGTAAACTTTATTACTCCATAAAATGGAAATTTAGCACATGATAGCTCAAAGACACATATAAATATACGATACATAAAGAGAATTTGTCAAAGATACAAAAATAAATATTTAGTAAAGCTGACTACATGTAAGCTCACCCCGATGATGCCTAGAATTGTGAAGCTTAATAGCCCGAAGTACAAAGGAGGGGGAAAGGTAACGGTTGTCAAAGGGCCGAGGAAGCGCTACGGCCGGACCTAGGAATCCGATGAGACCCAGCAAAGCGATCATGAACTGCAATCTAGCTATTGAGGTTTATTCCGTAATAAAAGAGTAGAAGAAAAGATGATTTTTCTAGTTAGTAAGTTAAAGCCTATATGAGTTAAAATCGAGAAGAGGGATAGAGAATGAGGAGTTTAGTAAAAAAAAAATAAAAAAATTCTTAAAAATGTCTAAAAAAGTGTCTTTTTAAGAGAGAAAAAAAGACTATATAGTAACGAAATTTGTTACAATAGGATAGTACTGAGTTGGTTTTTTTTTAAAAAAAGTGGACTTTAAGAGTTTTTAGTACGAAATCCCACATTGTTGTAGCTCTTGTTTTGTAAGTATGATTTTAGTGTGTGTGGTATGTATGTGTCCAATAAGATGTTTGTTAAGTTTTTATGCAGTGACCCACAGCTTATATTCTTTTGAATATAGAGAGCGCGAATGCCTGAAGGGAAACTGAGAACCATGAAATTTTAGTTTATTTTTTAATTTTGTTAAATGCAAAAATTAACTTTTATGTGACATTGTTTGCGTCTGAACAAAACTATAGCATGTACCCATGTGTATAATAACATTGGCAAGCAAAAATCAGGTTGTTGGCTTTATCCTATCCCTGTTAATGCCATACTCAACCAAAGGTAAACAAAAAGTGCTCAACCAATGCAGCAAAAACACAGCAGGTCTTTTCCAGCTCAAAAATGAATTTCACATGTTTTTTTGTTTTATTTTCTTTTGTTAAAATGATGTTTGTTTTTTTTCATTGACTATCTGTGGATATTGATTTGCAGTGTGTTCATGTGTGTATTTTCTTGTTACATATGTAGTCCATAAGATTGATATGTTTGTTTCTTTTCAGGGACTTCTTTTCTACTTTCCAAGGAAAATGGGAGAGAAAATTGCAGCTTGGTAAGTCTGAAATCAAGAGTAACATCTATTGACCAGTTCGAAAGGTTTGGCTTATTCGATGTCTTGGGACCCCTGATTTAACCAGAAAGTTTTATCAAGCCATATTTTGTAATTATCTTCCTGAAATACCAGCTTTCAATTTCCATTTCTTTCCAAAGATATTGACAAAAAAAGAATGCTGTTTTTAATGTTTAGCCATCAATATTAGCACAGGAAGTGAATAGTGTGTGTTGCCACTATGCATGTTGTTCGCATCTATAGCATCAAAACCGCAAGTCTGTTTCCCATGGTAATTGGTGGTCAGAGTATGCAAAAGTGTCAGGCTACCATATCAAAGTAAAGAACATGATAGAAAAACATCGGAACAAGCACTTTAATGCACTTGATATAGACAAACTAAACCATAATAAAGTCACATGGACCCTACACAAAGCCGATTCCAAATAAAAACATATTTTATGATCTTCTGAATATGGCAGACAAAATGTCAGAATCTTTCGGCACTTTTATTTCCCTACGGAAATGAAAAATTCCTTTTTTTACATCAATGACCACATAAAGTTACCGTACAAGTATAGTACCACATAACATATCATATTCTTGCTATACATATATGTCGTACATCCAATATATGTACCACATGTTTTCTAGACATGTACATGTATATACCACGTACGATGTATGTACCACATACAATGTACACCACCACATACAATGTACGTATATAACAAATGAAAGCTAAACCTACAATGTTCATGGATGACATATACACAGTATAAGGTAACAACCTTTCATTGTATGTAACATTACAAAGATGTGTCGTACAATGTATGACTACACACAGTTGTGTACCATGTACATTGTGATTACCAGTACAGTATTACCATAAGGTTGCACAGTAGCGTAAAATGCTCAAGTGAAACCTCTCTATTGACATTTCTTTTTAATTGGAGGGGACAAATTCTTAGTCCCTGGGAGGACATCCAGGTACTTCAATAGTGTAATTAAACCCAGGTGTGGACTGCAACTAGGTCAAAGCCTATAAATATCAATATGGACATGGTCACCATGATAGAAAAAGTGATTGCTATGAACAAAACTTACTTTAATGGAATTCTCTTTATTCTGTAATAAACTTCCAGCCCTACTAATAACCCAGAGGGTGTATTGAGGCAATCCCACAATGCACCAGTTTTGGGAAATTTCACCTCAACAAAATCATGTGGTCCCACAAAAATCCTATTCTTAACACATAAAAACCTCTGACTTTTACTCATTTTAGCCCACGTGCTGGTACTCAGGGAATTTTTTGCTTGATCATGGAATGGCTTGTGGTTCTTAACCCTTTTGAACACTTTTTATCCATAAGTACTGACATAAGTTTTGTACAGTACAGTATAGGCACATTGCAATGCATTGTGGGATTGATGCAAAACACTCTCTGGTAATAACCATATCCTGTTG
The DNA here is from genome assembly GCA_023653785.1 of Ophioderma brevispina. Lineage (NCBI taxonomy): Eukaryota > Metazoa > Echinodermata > Ophiuroidea > Amphilepidida > Ophiodermatidae > Ophioderma > Ophioderma brevispina. Next base: position 33,452 of record JAMKCH010000216.1, on the reverse strand, counting down.
TGTCACATAGTGTACCGTTATCAGTTTCAACTTCTCATTCTGCTTCTATACTCCCTCCCCTCCGGCATTTTGGTTCAAATGGATGACCCAATTACTCAATTATTGCTCTCAAAGGTCCAACATTCAATATTTTTGTTTTTCTTATGACTGACCTTGTATGATCTATCAAAGCTTATTATTTTTGACACCTTTATACAAGAAGGAGGAGCCCTATAGAATGGATCATGTCTTTAGCAATATTTGTAAAGTATGCCAACATGGTTTTTTATACTCCTTTATTGAATCCGGTACAATCACAACAGTTTCAAATGAACACATCACAACAACCAAAGTGAACGAACCGCTGTGGTGATAATATTTTTATTAGCGTGCATCACGTCTGGAACTAGTGCGCAGTGCGTAACAGTCGGGGCGTAACAGGGGTCACTTGTCAGAGGGGTAAATTCCTGATTTTGAGACAGATTTTCCTGTTGGAGTGAAATTTCCCAGTGAGCCAGGCAAAAAGGGCTTATTATCATGGTTTTTTTAAGCTTTTTTTTTCGGTCAAGCTCGCTGGGGTGGCAACCTGCCCCCTTGCCCCCTGACCCCCCTGCCTGTTACGCTACTGGTACAGATGTTGAAATGTGGGTTCATAGCCAACAAACAACATTGCGCTGGTAGTAAGGAATAAGGGAGCTGTTGAATTAAAATACCCCTCGGCCACAAAACTAACCTGCTATCTAATTGCATCCAAGCACTATTTTGATTGTCACTTTGAAGTCAGCGAGAATGATAGAAAGAGGAGATGGTTCACTGTTACTTCAAAAGATAACTATTCATCCCCTATCCATCTTAATAGCCTTAAATCTTATTGATTCGATCAAGACTTGCGCTTCTTGCTACAGAACATTACATACACCTTGTCATTAAATCCCCGCAGAACTATTCCAATTCCCCAGTTGTCAACTGGCATTTACACAAAGCATTACCTTTGGTTTGACCCAGTACAGCGAAACGATCTTTCGCATCACTTACAGACAACTTTGAACCCCAAATTTTCAAAGCCATTTTGGCTCTATTTTTGACACTGTCTGACACAAACAGGTATTTAAAATGTTCATTTATCTAATCATTCATCATATCGTATTTCACAGAACTAACCGTAGATGTTTTAAATTAGGCTAAAATAACAACATGCTTTATTGACCTCAAAACATAAAATCAAGGCTAATTCTTGCTGTTTTTGACATAAGTAATTGGATGACAATAAACAGTTGAAATTTAAATTAAAAAAACTGGGGGGGAAACAAAAAAAAAAAACTGAATTCTTATCATTGGCTTCACCACATAATCTGAAGTTACTGCCTGATCTTCATCCTCAGATCGGTTTCCATTGTTTTCATCCGGTCACCTCAGTTTCGCAAACCTTGGTTAAAAAAACAAAAAAAAAATTCATTTTGACAATATACCTCTCTATGAGCAAACACACCACTGAACTGTCTCGCACCTGAACTTCCAGAATACGCAACATAGCCCGCCTAAGAGATATCTTTGATGTGGACTCCTGCCATCATATTGCTCGATTTCTCTGTCCTTCCGTCTTGATTATGCCACTCCCTCTGGCTGGCTTCCTGACTCATCTCCATAAATTGCAACGCATCCAGAACAAGGCTGTTCGTTTAATTTTCGGCTTAAGTCGTCGTGACCATATCTCACCTTATACCTTCATGATCTTCATTTGGCTGCCTTTTAGACATCGTGTTAATTTCAAACTTCTAGTCATAATTTACCAAGGTGTCTCAAATTCTGCTCCAGTCTACCTCTGTGATGATATTAACTTGTACTCATCTACCTCTTTCTCGTAATCTTCGCCCCCTGCAAGATTCCACCGCGGACTAAGCTAACAGGACTCTCAAATCGTTGGTGACAAAGCTCTCTGTGTATGGCCCCCCGGCTTTATGGAATGAGCTTCCCTTCAAATTAGGGAAGCTCCTACGTTACCTTCTTTTAAAACGCTCCTCAAAAACACATTTGTATTCCTTTCTAGTTTTGTTTTCCATTACTGTAAAGCGCCGAGATATTTTTATAATAGGCGCTATATAATAGTTTTATGTATGTATGTAGTTCTGTTTTCTTTCGTTAAAAAGCACTGTTTTTTTCCATAATTAGTTCGCCATGATAAAATCAATAATGAGAACAAACGTGGAGTTCATTAACCAGCAGAGAAATTTTATCTGGAATATTAAACTGTTTTAGTATATGGGCGGTGTGTCAATTACTTCCTGTTCTGAACTTTCCTGACTAAGAGCTAATTTGAGGTTGAGTCCGATGAACAGATTACTTCAAGTTTCAATCGAGCGGCCGCTTGAAGTTACCCAAACAATGACTTGGTGAATGAGAGTCATCCTGGTAATCGGATTTCAAAAGCGCGCCCGCTCCTTCTTTCTCTCTTCTCTGCTTGTAGAAGGTAATACCATGGATGAGCAAATCAGAGAGACTGTAAAGAAGGTGGTAGGTGTACACACAGATGTAGTCTTTGATTTGATTACTTAGTGGCTATCTCAGGTATCCGATTTTTTCTCTTGTCATCCCTGAATTATGAGCCTCAACTCCATTGCTTCCCAGATAGAAACAAAAAAATGCCAGAGTTCCAGGGGAGGGGGCAGTTTGTGGCAGTTTGTGGTAATGTCTGGAACAAGGATGCTGAACATTACTGCCAGCATTTCATTTACCAAACTTGAAAAGCATGTCTCATCAGCTCACAGACCATTGCCATTGTATATGTGCTAATCCAATCCCGGCTAATCCATCTTTCTTCACATTGGACATATCAATCTCTTACTACAAGCCGAGTACAATGCCTGAATCCCGGTCTGCATGCTTTTGAATTGTGTCGCAAAACAGGCTAGACTACACTGTAAATTCGTCAGGGATGTGAACACCTTGCTTTTCTGTTTCCAGAAATGCCAAACTGCCACCGTCCCCTTCCTGGTTTACAGAATGTAAACATCCAATTGGTTTTCAAACTCGGGGAAGTGAATTTCAGTAATGTCCTTTTTCAATTATGTCATTTTTTCATGCCATTATGTCCCTTTAACTAATATGAGCTCACAGGTCATCTAAGGTCTTTTGAGGTATGTTAAATCCTGCTTCATCAATAGAAATTGATTGATTTTCAATATACTTAAATCAAGACCTTGGGTATGAAAATTGAAAATGACATTTGTAATTTGTACACCTATTAAACAGTGAACAGTGATATGTGATTGGGCAATTCATCTGATGAGGCATTAAGATTTTTGTATACAGGTGTACAATAGTTTTATTAAGGAATCTACTCTGAGTGGACTCTTTAAATAAATCCGATAATCCTAAACTCATCCGGTAATAACAAGTAGCTTCGTCAAATTTTGATTTTTAATTAATTTCCTACAAACAAGCCTTGACACTCTCAGTTAGTTTGTAAGCTGTCAAAACAAGAACCGTGGAATCCTAGGATCACCTTCGTAGGGGTGTCAGGATTTCCCGTTTCTGGATTTTTGTAGTGATATCCATTTATTAACACATATATAGTGTTGTTGCAATTTCAGGAATATAATAAATCTTACCTAACTGAGTTGTTCTCCACCTGTTTTTCATATTGAGGACTGTCAACCTATAATTTTTTAAAGCTTTTTAAATCATTGTATTTCATAATAATTCACATTTTATATGGCGCTCTACGAAGAACACAGTAGTGTCTTACAGAAAACAACACAAACTTTCAGGAAGCAGCAAATTCAGTGGGCCATGCAATTGGCAATGACCATAATTAAACCAGGACAAGGAAGCAGAAGGAAATCCAGTTTTGAGAAGCAGGAGGAGGGGAAAAACCGAGACCCAGAAAAGAGAAAAACCCTGTGAGAGCAGTTGGACTGGAACCAATACCCACGTGAAAGAGCCTTGGCCTGACAAGGGATTGAAACCTGGACCTCGAGTGGTTTGTAAACGAGGAAGACGAAAAGTACGCTACCCGGCTCCCCAAAACTATACCTGTTGAATATGTTAAAGCTCCAACTACTACTAATGTGCAATACATCAGATAAATATATCTGATTAAAAAGTGCAGACGACAATCTGGGGGAGGTCATGTGTGTCAGTGGAAGTGCAGGACTTAAAATCATTAGACCATTAAATTTTGAGTTTGAACCCCACCATGGTCACATGTTGTGTCCTTGACAAGATATCAGTTCAATTGCCTGTCGACCCAAGCAACAATTTTGAAGTGTTATGGGACGTGATTGGATAGTACAATCTAAGTGTGAAAGGGGGGTTCGCTTAGCAGGCTGCCACCAAGATGGAGCGAAATGGTGTGACAAGTTCCTGATGGCAGGGTTTGGAATAGTAATTTGCAATCACATTGTGAGCATTCCCGTAGGGCAGACACGTGGGAATTAAAATGGAACTTATTATTATCTAATAGAGTTATGAGCCAAAGGTTGTTTGTGACTCTCTTTGCCTCAAATCAGGGTTTATCTTAGGTAATCTCTATCTAGCAAAAAAATTGCCAGATAGACATTATTCACCCAAGAGGAGCATAGTGGTTTCCACAATTGCATTTCTTCAAACACATAGGACTATTTGCACCATCCCCGAAAGCATTCTCATTCGTGAGGTCCCTATTTCCATCCGGGAACTTATACCAGCCTCAAGTCGGCTAAAAAAAAACGGTTAGGAGCGTAAACGAAAATGCCCAGGAGAAAAAACTACCCTATCTGTGACGTTTGCACTATAGTGTGTAATCGCTTCCGTCAGGGTGACAAGTAGGGCACAGTTACGATCGAAACTATCAAACATTTTGTCGGAATTTCAACACCAGGGCCTCGATTGTTGTTTGTTCCATAGATATTCTTCATTTTTGTAAGATGAAACTTCATGTGAAACGGTACTTTGTATTGTAATTTTTAGGCACTTGTTCGGCGATTGCGAGTACTGATAACAACAAATCTTTGTAAACATGACCTCTGGTACAAGTTCCCGGATGGAAGGGGCACAAATGAGATGCATTTAGGGATTGTGCAACTGGGGGGTGGGGGTCAATTATTGCACTGGTTGTTATAGACTTGAGAAAAAGTACCTAAATGAATGGAACACATCCCAATCTTGCATTATAAGTGCTTTTTTGTCACTATAAACTCATGTGACAACCAGTGCAAAAATTGTATTGAAAGAAATGCATTGTGGGAAGAACACTATACCTTCTCTTTATTCACCCCATCTGATCTGTGTCCCCATTTTGAGAAAAGAAATTGGCCTGCCCCCTAATCTGAGATTTGTCTCCATGTAAGTAATAAAAAATTGCTTCTTTAAAGGGACATCTTCAAAAATATCTGCCCCTCCCAATCCCACCAATTCAATTACTACCAATCCTTGTCACGTTTTTAAGAGCAAAATTAATTGGAGTAACGCGTGCTTCCCTTGAACTCTACACAGCACTCTTTATAGCCTCATTACTGGGGCAAGATTCAACACGTGTGGACGGTCAGCTGCTACACTGGCTTGCCGCAAATACGATAATTGACAAGCCCGGTTTAGGATGTGTGATAGAGACACACATGTTACTCTGTCTACTGCAGATAGAGGTAGCTGTGTTGTCACGCTTGTCCAATGGATAGATTATACTCTTGCAGTGTGTAATATTTTGGTCCAAGATGGCTTACGAAAGTTGGAGCTTAGTGGTCGTGTTAGCAAACAGGCCCCTTGTTATTACGTGTGTGGATGGAGTGGTAAGTTTGGTGGATTGCTGTCTTTACTGGGGTCTTTATTTCCTTGCCTTGAAAGTAATTGTATATGTATATGATGCTGTATCATCAGGGATCAAATCAGGATAGGCTACTCGATCGAGAGAGTGAAGGCATAACGCATGAAATATGTTACCTTTTAGATCGCCGGGCATACGTGGCGCTGTTTATTTACGTCATCGCTAGCTGTACGTTATTAATCTGCAACTTATAGAATGGGTGATGTTATAACTCAAAATCGGGCATTTGTACACAGTTTCACCCACCTGGTATTTTGTAGATGGGTTGTAGACTCCCGTGCAGACCAATGGTAATGTGTATTAAAGCAAGGAGGAGATATTGTGAGAGTTAAACTTCCACATATTTTTCTCAATGCATACCAGCGATGTCGAATGTTTTTTAAAGGTGTATGGTCTGCTTTATTTCAACCATTTTGTCCTCCACAAGCTGGGCACTCATTGGGTAATTAATACAATATCCCATGCAGGCTGTGCAGTCGGCTTGGAAACCGCAGCCTGGTTATATTGGGAATGGGTCAAAAATTAAAATACCGGAGGGGGGGGGGCACTCAACTTTGATTTGGGTCCGGGGTAGGGGTGTTCAGTTGCAAATCGCCAAACTTGGGGACTTGAGAACAACATTTTTAGCAAAAGTCGGGTCCTCTGATATTATTTTTTTTTACCAATTTTAATGGACTTGGGCATTAATTTTTGGGCCAAAGTTATTTGTTGAGCTGGAAGATGGGAAATTTTGCCAAATTTTAGCCATAAATTTGCTTTAAACATTTATTTACCTTTTTTAAGTTTTTTAACTTTTTTAATTTTTTTCTGAGCTCAATTTTGAATAGTTCTGTGCACGCCACTGCTCTATGTTATAATAGTCCGTTTTAAAGTACACATGTACAATGTCACACAGTTCATCACAGTATTTAAAATCCGGTTCCCTAGCCCTAAAACTAGGGCTCGCTTATTCAATAATGTATGGTAGTGAGCCTTCTGGTAGTACTGAGATTAAAGGATATTTGAGAGGTTCAGCTGTTACTAAGGTTACCAAGTGTTGCTAGATGAACAATTTTCAGGGTACCTTTACCAACAACTCCTCAAATGCCACAACAAGATGGCAGCTCGCTAGGAGTTCCCCCTTTTATACTTAAATTTCCTTGTTTATGTCTGCAAGCGTAAAATATCTTGTTGCTCCTTTAACTTTTGGGGGAAGACCCGTTGACATCAGAGAAGGATAGACTGTCTGCTTGATTGATCGTTTTCTTCCTCCTTGTTAGCCTGATTGATATTGTGGAAATTAAGAGTGGCTATCAGGTCAGTTTGGTTTGTTAGATTGGGGAAAAGTCTCTACAGTTTTTGCCTACAAAGAATTCTTATAGGGTGCATATTTAAACATCAAGGGGGGGCATGAAGTTTCTTGAGAAAAAAAATAGACCACTAGTGACACAAAACAATTACATAGAATATAACCCCCACCTCTAAAACAAAGTTCTCGAAACAGATATTTGGTGGAAAAAAAATTGCTACCTTTGGCAGTGAAAAAACAATTCTGACCCAACCCACATTTTGATGCCCTTGAAATCTAATGGTGTATCCCTAATCCACAAAATGAAGGTAACACTATGAGTATGAACAAGTAAAGTCTCAGTTCCCTTTACGCTGTTCAGTAGCCTTCATTCACCAGAGTGTTAGCAAGTAGACCTAAATTTTCAAAACAAAGTGTGCCGAACATTATGACCCCGATAAGCATCCTAACGCACCGGGGTATGGCTTTTTGAGGGGGTCCCTGGGGCAGAAGGACCTCTAATAGCCGAAAATATCCTGATTTTGGATATTTTTGGCATGAACCCCAAAAGCATCCCCCAAGATACGCCACTGTAACAGGTCACCACACACAACTGTTGGGCACAGCACTTATGCGTATTTCGCCTTTGGGTAATGCGCGTCACTGGCAAACGCTTGTGAATGTACGCAAACGTATAAGGACGCTATAGCGTACATTTTATTTTGCTCTGAAGCGTTTCCGATGTTCATTTGAAAGGTGTATACAACTCCTGGTTGTTGGGTATGATTTATGATACCCAGAACACACATGCCAGTTCATGTCAATACATGAATTACATGCAACCCATTGAACTGTGTCCTTGGTAGATGAGCATATTGTAGCTCATGCATAAAAAAAAAAAAAAAAAAAAACAAAATATATGACACACATACAAAAACAAATGGCACATGTTCACTTTTTCTGTAACACATCTTTTTATTTGTCATTTTGAATGTCCTGCAATACTAAATCGCGATACTAAATGAAAATATTTGTTTAACATGGTTTTTAAAACTTTTTTTTTTGCACACAAAAAAATAAAAATATTTAGGGTCGGCGGTAAAAATAGGGTCGGTCGGGTTACGCCAATCAAACAATTTTTTTTTAGGCCTTAGTGACACAAAACAATTACATAGAATATAACCCCCACCTCTAAAACAAAGTTCTCGAAACAGATATTTGGTGGAAAAAAATTGCTACCTTTGGCAGTGAAAAAACAATTCTGACCCAACCCCATATTTCGATGCCCCTTGAAATCCAATGGTGCATCCCTAATCCACAAGATGAAGGTAACACTATGAGTATGAACAAGTAAAGTCTTATTTATTTATTTATTCTTTATTCGGCAAAATCGACAAACAATACAAAAATAGCCCCTCAGTTCCCTTTGCGCTGTTCAGTAGCCTTCATTCACCAGAGTGTTAGCAAGTAGACCTAAATTTTCAAAACGAAGTGTGCCGAACATTATGACCCCGATAAGCATCCTAACGCACCGGGGTATGGCTTTTTGAGGGGGTCCCTGGGGCAGAAGGACCTCTAATAGCCGAAAATATCCTGATTTTGGATATTTTTGGCATGAACCCCAAAAGCATCCCCCAAGATACGCCACTGTAACAGGTCACCACACACAACTGTTGGGCACAGCACTTATGCGTATTTCGCCTTTGGGTAATGCGCGTCACTGGCAAACGCTTGTGAATGTACGCAAACGTATAAGGACGCTATAGCGTACATTTTATTTTGCTCTGAAGCGTTTCCGATGTTCATTTGAAAGGTGTATACAACTCCTGGTTGTTGGGTATGATTTATGATACCCAGAACACACATGCCAGTTCATGTCAATACATGAATTACATGCAACCCATTGAACTGTGTCCTTGGTAGATGAGCATATTGTAGCTCATGCATAGTGTAACCAAGAACTATGTATACTTTTCAGGTAACCCCCATAGTTAAGATGCAAGACCAGCTGCTGTCCTAGAACTTTCAATGTAATCTATACTCTGTCCAGCTCGAAGTACGAAGTAGCGACGTGGGCGTATACATTAAACCGACTTTCAGCGCGCGTGTAGGTGAAGCACAAGCGCGCTGCAACTGGGGGTACGCGCGCGTCGCCACTTCATACTTCAGACGAGACAAAGTATATAGGTCATCAGGGAGCAGTTCATGGAGAATTTACCTTTTTTTTCAGTGAATAATTTCACATTTCCCCTTTGCTTCATCATCGTTGTGGTCCCAGGACTTGCAATACAGGGTATCAAATTAAACCAGTCTCCCTTAACTCTTGTATAGGGTGTCAAATTCCATGTGTGTATATTAGCTGAAAGTATCGGGGAGCTGTATGGTTGGGTTGGTGGTGATGTTAGTTTTATTTGCATTTACCTTTTGTGTATATGTATTGTGTACAAAATATTTTATTTCCAAATGTTTCTCAAAAAATGTGATGAACATTAACAGTCACATGCATGGTAGTTCACTACATTATTATTTCAAATAAATTTGTGCAAAATGGTGCCTTTAAAATGCCAATGCATATTTGACAATTCTATTATTAGTGTAGCCATTATCAGGGGCTACACTCATGCAATCTCCAGATTAATTGTAACCCTCACTCCATCTATCACCAATACAGTCATACATACTCATCTGTAATATTGTTATAATGAACCGACACTTTAAGCAATGCTGCAAATGTGCACATGTGATCTGGGAATGCAAGGGAGCCACCATATAGTCCTGTAGATAAGCAAACCAGACAGTATAATTGAATTAAAGTGAGATATAACTTCAGAGATGGTCTTTGTTTAAAGGAGGAATCTATCAAAGAAATAAAGTCTACCAAAGTAAACCCTTCCTACAATCACTTTCACTTGAAAAAAAATTGGATGTTTACTTAGTGTGCAAATTGCAGGAGAATATACCTTAATTTTTGGGCCTCTACAACCATGTTGTGGAAGGCCCTATATGTGATCATGCAGATGGATGCATACGTGTCTGGATGGCTAACAAAATTCATTAATCCACTCTACAGACTAAACCGATTAGTCGATGAACTTCTAACATGCAGAGATGTAACTTTTCCAGAAATTTCAGGATTTCCGGAATTTTGGCCATAAATAAACAAAAATCTGGAAATGTAAAATTTTTGTTGTTGTAAGTTTTATTTTTTTTTTCAATTTCGGAGATCAAATCGTTAGGTAAAACTGCATCAAACACCCAAGTTTTAAGTAGCAATTTATTTTAGAGAAGAGGTCTTATACCCTAAAATCACATAAGAAAATATGTTCCGGATGCTACGCTAAAATGTTCAAATTTCAGATTTTCAGAAAATGGGACTACTCCTCTGTTACATCTCTGAACATGGCACAGTGACAGAACATGATGAGGTCATGAGCTGTATACTTCTTAGGCAGATTTTGAATATTAATGAGCTCATTTGTATATTTTGAAGAAAATTCATTACGGACTAACAGATCAATCAATGAAAGGTCGCTCACCTAACCTCTTCAATCAGGTCACCCACCTTTTACATTGTGAATGGGCATCATTGTTATTAATTTCACTCTGTTATATTTTAATATTTTTCTTCCTCTCATTTGTATACAGGCATTTGAAGTTGCTGAACGGGAGCTTGGCATCCCAGCCTGTTGGACCCTGAAGACATGGCCGTTATGCAGGTACCTGACAAGTTGTCCATTATGACCTATGTGTCACAGTACTACAACTTCTTCAAGGACAAGAAACCAGGTAAGCAATTGTGAAAAGTTGAAATTTATATCTTTAAACAAGGAAGTGGTTAGTTAATATACATTGACTGATCTCTTTCCAAGTTGCCATCTATGAGGCTCATATTGTTGTTTATTATAACCTGTGTGTCATGGTAATATACAACCTCACAAAATAGGGATAAGAAGCTATAGGTAAAGGATTATACATGTATGATTGAACAATAAATGACATGGCTCAGTAACAAGAAAGTGCAGGTGTGTGAGATGATCAAGCTAAATCAGTCCTTTGATTTTGAGATGTACCAAACTTTAATCTTCACCTTGGTTTTTCATTGTTTTGTGTAACACTAAATTTTACCACATCTTTGGAATTGCAAGTCCGATTGAGATGGGGTTTCAGCAAAATGAACCTCAGAAAGTGGCATATTAACTGAAATTGAAAAGTGAATTTTGATATATCAACAAACTGTGTACAGATTTCAAGTCTGGGGTGGGGTCCTCAGCTGCACACCCCAACCAAACCAAACCTGAGTACTGAGTATCCCCTTCCTCAGGTATAGCTGGAAGTGGACCTACATCACAGAGCTTCACCGCAGTGGAAACCAACCAGGGAAAGCCAAGGGAATCCCTGTGTCACGGTGAAAGTTGAAAAGTACAATCACTTCACATTGCGAGACATTACACCTTCAGTGCTTATCAAATGTGTTTTTTTTTTTGCACACATTGTTGCAAAGCATATTTTTGCCAAAAGCCTGGATATCCGCTTCCAGCTATTGGTAAAAGGAGAAGCCATGGAATATTGTCCCCTTACAATATCTTTAAAAAACACATTTTCTCATCAATAACACACGAAAAAGCACCACCTGACCTGAACATCTGAAAATAAAAATTTGTTGAGGATATTTGTTGAACCACAAGCAAAACAAGGGTGCTAAAGCACAAAGTGTCCCTTTAATAGGCATTTTGTGTTTCCTGTTGTACAGGATAAATTGACATCTACAGTAATTGAATCCTCTCAAATACAAAAAGACTTGTCTTGGTGTAACTTACAGTTCCCTTATTACAAAGCTCATACATGTTGCGACATTTTTCATTGCTAAAAATACCGCACGGATAAGAAACACGAAATTCAAAGTTGAGAAGGCAGGATATGTTCACTCTACACGTGATATTTAAGCGGCTTCCATTTTAGCTATTCACTGTAAATAACTCCCTTCACTTGTAAATACTTAGAACAAATTTCAAGAAAAAGCACATTGGAATTTATCAGTAAAAGAGATTCAACAGGTGGTTGCTTTGATTGCATGCAATGTTCTACAAATTTAAACAATGTAGAAGTATTTGTCTTGTGTGTATTTTATGATTCAAAAGCCCATTGACATTGTGAGAGGAGGGAAAGGGACGACTTTTTGGATTAGGGGAAATCCCGTCAGATGAAGTAGCCATCTGATTTTTTTTTTTGTTTGACAGCCAATTTATCTTGCAGAGCAAAATTTGAGGTTTTAATAATTATTGAACATAAAATAAGCAATATCAAGCTTAGTTTTCACTAATAAGTGTTTTAAAAAAGAGTGATCAACTATGGGGGATGCCGAATTTGAATTGGGGACAAGTTCATTTCTGGAAATAGTTATTGGAGATGGGGTGATGAACTCACAAAACTTTTGCCTGAGGATCCCGAGTGTCTTCTTTCCAGAAGATACTTTAGTTTAAGTTTGTGATTCAATAGATATCCCAGAGAAATGCATACTTATAAACATTCAGTGTAATTCTTGATCATGTATTTGTGGTTTTACAAGCAGATGTTTGTATTGTGGGGATTCATATAATTTTCATTCATTTATCGAACAGACAATTACAAGACATTAGATGAAAAAAAATTCCTTGTTCAGAGAAGATAAATCTACACAAGATTAGGCATGCTAATTAGGACCAAAGCTTAAATATCCAATATTTTAGTAAGTCACGGGAACAAGGCTATGGATCTGAAAATATTAACTTCTTAGCAAAACAAAAACCAAAATTACTGAAAATATTCTACTGGATAACAGAATATCTTTCTACCTTCTACAGTATTTCTGATTGGCTCATATGACATGAATACCCCTCCAAATAACCAATCAAAAAGACCTTAATTTGTATGCTCCTTTAAGCTTTCATGCCCTGTCTCTGATTGGCTAGTACACCATAACCCTTTTAAAAGAACCCAATCAAATTGACTGTTAGTGCCCTTGAGGTAAAAATTAAATTTTGCAACGGGTGATGAAAATGAAAAATCACATGCAAAACATGCTGTACAAAACAATTAGAGTATGTACTTTACCATGTAATCATGTATTAAGAATGATTGACTATCAGGTGCATGCTAAATACAGCAGAGATTCACAGTTGAATTGGCAAAAGTCTATGTGAATCAGAAGCATAGGTTTTAACAGGTCTTATGTGTAAACTCTGATGATATCACTAAGAGCTAGTAAAAATCTCAATTCCCGTGGCACGTTCAGTACCTCATCACAATTGTATTTAGAAAATACACCTCCTGGTGTTTGGGTATGATATATCATACCCAGATAAATCCAGATCACACAAGTCAGTTCATGTCAAATGTATTTACAAGTACAACCAATGAACTTTGTCCGTGGTGGATGAGCATATTGTAAATCATATGATTACTCCTAGATGCAGTTAGTGGCCATATTTGAATGAAGGAGAATTTTGGAAATTATGTACCAAATATCAGTGATTGCCTAGGTGAGATTTTGGTGACTGTATCTTCAGATTTTATAGAGCAGGGGTTATCAATTATATTAAGCTGAAGGCCAGAGAATGCTGATTATGTTTGAGAAAGAATTCCCTATTGAGGGCCAAAATGCACCTGAAAGTCTTATTTTGAGCATGTCGAGGCTAAAAAATCAAGGGTTGGCGGGCCCGCCTCTGAGAGCCCGATATAGAGCATAACATTTGGGGAGCTAGCTAGGATGCGTTGAGTGAGAAAGCAAGATGTGAGGCCAAAACCCAGTGACCCGTTCTATCATGAGCAGACTGGCAGAACAAGGACCAAATGAATTATTAATAAATTGATGCTTCTAATTTTCACACAAGAGTGCCTACAACCATTTATATTATTTGATAGTCAGGACTTTCTAAAAGTTTCCTACTTAAGAATTAGGAGCGGTTGTTTTGGGAAGGGACTATTATTTAGTAATTACCCATTAAAAAGGAACTAATTTGAAAAAAAAAGGCCCTTAACGGTATTGGGATAGTTTTTTTTATTTTGTAATGGGAAACCCTTTTGACGGGGGGGAACTGTTAATTGTACAATAATAGCCTGCCAATGTTGATAAAAGACCAACAAGAACAAACCTTACATAAACCTGATATTTAGTCATTGGAATCGTTCCAGACACTTATTAAAAAACATATGGACACTTTTAAAACATGCAATTGAATGGAGTTTCAAAGAGTTCCAAAGCCACGGCTGATTTCTTCCCTATTTGTCATTTTTCATAAATTAAAAAAAAATTATAAAATTTATAAAGACTACTTATCCCTCACTTTCAAGCTTATACTGCAAGATTTTAAATAGTTGCGCACTTTCTTGTGAATCACTGATAGTGCCGTTATGTGACAAAAATAGAGGAAGTGACTAGTATGGCGTGGGAACATGTAAATTTAGATTGATTTCAAATTATGAAATTGAGTTTATTTTCAGTAAGTCTGATCAGAGATTTCGAAAATATTATTTTTTTGTGTAATAATGAAAAAAAAATAGTTCCAACTAGAACTAAAGATAGTAACCTAAAAAAATGCACAATTCTGAAATTTGAGGTGAAGCGGATTTTTCGTTTTTTGATGCAGTAAACATGTATGTGAAGTATTACGTCCCATAGGATACTGTTGTATAAAAAAAATTCCGGATCCGGAATTTTATAACAAAGTTGTGATTGTTATTATGAAGGAATTCGATTTAAGCTTAGCAATTTCACACAGGAATATGATGTCACTGCCATTCACAAGGGCAATGACATCACAATAAATTATTGATTTTATTTGGAAATTGAGGGCGCCCTCTTCAGGAAATCTGAGTTCGGCCTTTAAAGGGGCATTCATGATCCACAGTCTTTGCCCCCCCACCCGACGTATCTCAAAATTGTTGAGATTCATCATCGAACCGTGGCCTAAGAAAAGGTATGTCCCAAATCTGACTTGACAGATTCGATCTACTGGGTTAGCAAATTTGGATTTGTATTTTTGTTGGTAAACCAACAGGAATATTACACACATCGGTCTGTGAGACACTAATTTGCTCATAACATCAAAAGTCCATCAGAATCAAGTGAAATTTGGAAATAAACTTTCTGATGAGGATCTAGTGAAGCGAAGAGAAGAGACAATGTGCTAGGCTCACGAAATGCACCTTTTAATGTGACATCAAATGTGAATGTATAAAATGATCTATATAGAGGACATTGCAAGATAGTATATGTAGTTCATTTAGTCTGATTGGCGGCCATGGTTTGCACAAAAGAAGATAGATATCGGTAGCTTCCACAATGCATTGCTTCTAATGGAGGTTTTGTACAGGTATACTGATGTAAATCGTTAGAGATGAAACATGGCTAAAATGATAGTACTGATCACAAACTTGCATTTAAGAATGTTTATCTCCACATACTTGACCTTACCTGTACAAATAATCTCAATTGGAAAGCAATGCATTGTGGGAAGCTTTTGAAATCTTCTCTTGGTTGTACCCAAGTCACAGTTGATAATTATTGAGTAACATAACATAATATTAACATATAACGTTCTGTGTGTTATTTTGTTTGTAGCAAAAGAGGGGAAAGTTTAAAGGTGGAGCTATCCCTGAGGAGGAGTATATGAGGGTAAGTCATCGGGTACACCATTTTGGGTAGTGCATATTTAGGACATAAATTTTTTTGTTGGAGGGGAGTAATATAAAATTTACCCCATGGCCATCACATATGACCAAGGGTATTGTTGGGAATAAGTATTGTGGGTCCCAAAAGCATTGTCTGGTGTCCAAAGATGTTCTCAATTGAATTTAGAAACATGTTGTAAAATGCAAAGAATCCAAATATAGATTTCTTTTTGGCCCCCACAACACAATGTGTGTGTGGCTTAGGTAATGGGCAGCAATGGCGAGAAGTTGGGCAGCAAAAGCATAAATCCCGTCTACAGACTAAACTGAGTACTCAATGAATTTCGAAACGTGGATGTTGTGCGGTAGAGCATGATGAGGTCTAGTGCTGAAACTTTTTGGATAGGTTATTAATATTAATGGCTCATTTCATATTTTGAAGAAGAAAAGAAAAGCATAAAAAGCATAATAAAGTCGACAGACCTAACCGATTACTCAAGAAACCCATCAATGTGGCCGGTGATTAGGAACATGGAGAGGGTCATGTGCGTATACTTTTGGACAGAATTATTAATATTAATGAGCTCATTTGCATATTTTCAATAATAAAATGTGATTAAACCACAATTGTGTGGGAGCCATCTTAATTATGCACTGCATAATTCTTGTTACACTTGGCATCTGTTCATGGTTATTTGGAAAGAGACAAACTTTCCAGTAGGCCTCTGGAGTAGATACATTACACCTTCATCAATGGAGCAGTTTCATAGAAAAATCCTTTAGGAAAGGTTTTTCTTTCAGGGGTTCCATTGGAAGTGAAAATACTTTAGGCACGTAGGTGTTAAGACAGCGATGTCATAGTCCTGAGCTAGCACGAATGTACATTTTTTGCAAGGCTTACCTGGAAATTATACTATGAAACCCAAACTTCCAAATTGATAGCTCTGTATTTTATTACAGTTGTGTCTAATATTGTTTTCCAGTTGTGTCTTAAAGGGGCATTTCGTGATCCACAGCCTCGTCCCCCCGACTTACCTAAAAAATGTTGAGATTTTTATATCATCTGAACTGTTAGCCTTAGTAATCCACCTGTGCCCAATCTTAAGTGCAAATTCGGTCGCATCTGTAAGAAATTCTCAGTTTTGTATTTTCTGTCCGTAAACGGACAGAAATTACAGCACAGTAGCCTACGGGACCGTGGGAAACGAGCAATTGCTCATAACACTAAACCGCAAGATCGGGATCGGCTCAAATTTTGAGAATAAGCTTTTCTCAAGGATATCTAGTGATCAATGAATAAAACAGAAGGTGCTGAAATCTCGAAATGACCCTTTAATATTATTTCCCCTTTAAATAGAAGCTTGATTTCATTTCTGTACATTGCAGAAATCCAAGGACAAGGACAAAACAGACGGTGGATCTCCTCGCAAGCAAGCTAGCATAGGAGACAAATGCAAGATGTGTGGCAAGCATGTCTACATGATAGAGAGACAAGTAGTAGATGGCAAACTCTTCCACCGAGCCTGCTTCAAGTGCCATAAATGCAGCACCACCTTGAGACCGGGATCTTACAAGGCCGGAAAAGATCCTAAGAAGTACGAGTGTCTCCACCACAAACAGGGAAATGACATCTTGAAAATGAGATCCAAAATGGCCAATCGAGCCGGCAGCCGGCTGGCCGGCGTCGACGATGACGATGATACATTATGGCGTGTTCAGAGAGCTCAGAGTGTAGGTGCGAGTTTTGCAAAGTCTCAAAAGAGTAAAGCAGTGTCTGAGAGTAAACCTGCTTTACACCCATCGGCAATTCAGACGGGTCCAGTTAAACCTACTTCACCGCCACCGGCAAGACCGGTTGTAAAACCAGCGACAAAACCGCCGCCCATTCCATCTGGTGCAAACCCTCCAGCTGGTGCTATTCCACTACATCCTCACCTTCTGGCTGCAGCCTCTGCAAGGTCACAATTTTCAGGGGGAGGCACTCCACAAACTGTAAAGGATACAGAACAGAAGGCAAATTCTGCATCAAAAGAAACTTGTATAGATGATATAGTGCAAGAGTCAGAGACCCCTGCTGCTTCAAAACAAACAAACATTAATGTACCATTTAGACAAAGACTGCCATCCAAAGAAACATGCTTAGACGAAACCTTCCAATAGTCATATGAACAAAACACAAGATACAACTGGGGACAGCATGTCCCTTAAGTCTGGGACAAGTGATTCGGCATCAATTACAAGCAGAGAGGGATTAACGACCAGCCAGGACTCGTTGTTGAAAACCACTGATGCTAATATACCAAGAAAAGAGGACATAGTTATCAAGGCTCATGACGAAAACAAGGATGTCAATATGAATGCCGAGAAATCTGATGAGGAGAAGAAACTTGTTACCACAGCAACAGAACATAAAGATGTCTTTCAAGAAAAGGTGGGTGATGATAAAAAAGAGGAGGCGGAAGATGTAGGTGAGAAGAAAGAGGAGGAAGAAAAGAAGAGTGAAGAAGAAAGTCAAGCTGTTGTTGAAGAGAAAAAAGATGAGAAATGGGAAAGTGAACTTGTGAAAGAGGATGCAAAAAGTGAACTTGTGAAAGACAATGCAAAAGACCAGGACAATGACAACAAGGTGGATAGTGAGGAAAAACATGTCACAGAAGGAACAAAAGAGGATGAATCTAACCTTATAGTAAACAATGTTAAAGAAGATTTGCCTGTGAAAGAACAGCCAACGCCTGTGGAAAATGATGTCGATGACAGTTTCAATCCATTTGGTGATGATGATGATGAGGAGGAGGAAGCAAGTGAAAGAAGAAGTTTTTTTAAACAGAGGGGTAAAATTAGAAATCACTGCCGATGAAGAGAGAGAAAATAAAAAGAATGAAAATGACACAATTTCTGATGATGTCAAAACAAAAGACATTGACAGTAACCATAGCCCACTGGGAGGTGTGGATAAAACTGGAGAAGATGCCAAAAGCACTGGAAGTGTGGAAATGGCTAAACTTACTGTTCAGACCAAAGACTTGGGCGATGTCGCTAAGAGTGCTGGCAGTATAGACGATATCTATGACAATGATCTCAACCCATTTGCTGATGAAGATGATGATTACAAGAAGGAATATAACCCTTTTGATGAATCAGAATCTGACGAGGACAATGACTATGACGACAGTTTAAATCCATTTGGTGATGATGATGATGTGGAAGTTGATGACAGTCAGGTCACTTCCAATGGACGATTCAATCCTTTTACTGGATCGCCTGTTAGTGAGACACCGCCAGTGAGACTTGGTGAAATGCGGCCAAGGGCCCATACAGAGAGACCCAGTAGGCCTCCACCACCGCGTGCCACACAAGACCAGTCTTCCATGTATCAAGTAAAAACACGTCAGCAAATTTTACAAGAATGCACGTAAATAGAGACACAATCAAGATGAAAAAGAAAAGGCCTGCTCCCAGGAGACCCCCACCCCCTGGAGAACAAGGTTCCCCATCTCCAACTAAAAAAGGCGGTGTTGTAGCACCTCCTAGACGAAAGAAAAAAGAAAGGAAAGCACCGCCTCCGCCACCTGGGCAAGGTGGGACCCCACAAAAGACATCCCCTCAAAGACCACCACCGATTACCGTCACCCCATCCCCTCAAAACGGGGCAGGGGGAAAACCAGTGCCCTCTCCTAGATTAAGTTTGTTGGTATCAGATGGAGGAAGTACACCACCAACACAAACCAAACCAAGGCTAGTTATTACCCCTGATATTCAGGTATCATCAGACGGGGAAGATAGACCAGTGCCTTCACCAAGGACAAGGAGAAGTAGAAGAGCAACTACATGTGGTCCACCCTCAAAGGTCAGTATTTTTATATTGGTTCAAAGGTCAGTGGATTGTTTCTTTGTCTGCATGCTGATTTTGATAGTACAGTGAGTGGAATAAAGCTAATTATAGGGATCTAATATAGTGAATGATAGTTACATCAGATTCATTCTGTTCATTATTGCTTTAAAAATCTGTAAATTTTGACCAATGCAAGCAATTGAATTCTTTCATGCCATGCTATTCATCTTAATACTCCATACACAACACTCAATCATAATAATAATAATCAGTTTTATATAGTGCTTTATCACTGTAAACAGTGTCAAAGCGCTGTTGCCTATTAATATTTCGTCACCATCAGGAAATCATCACACTCATTTCACTTCATCTAGGTGGCTGCTGGCCAAGCACACATCCCTATATTAGCACTTAGATTGTAATATTCCCCATAAGAACTCGCCAGATTTCACTTGGGTCAACAAGGCAATTGAGATTAAATATATTGCCCAGAGACACCAACACATTGATTGCAGCAGGACTCGAACTCAAGATTTACAAGGTCTTAGGTTTTTGTGTCGTGCAGTTTATCTGATATGCCACACTTGCTCATAGGTTAAAGGTGCAACGAGAGATTTCACATATCACATGTCCCTAAAAAAATTGAAAGTACTGATTTTTGCCCTGATGTAAAGCTTTCCATCAAAAATAACCCCATCTGAAAGGATTAAGCTGAAAAATGTTTCTTTAGTACAAAAATTGTGAAATTTCTAATTTCATATAGGAGCAAATACGAAATTCAGCCTATGCTTTACATTGAAATATAAGCAAATCAAAATCACCTTTTTTCTGTCTTTTAGGTTATTTCTGTAGCCAAATACAAGGTAAGAAATCTATTGGGTGTCTAATCTATTATGAAATTACTATTATTACACAATATTTGGATGCCTCAAAATCTCTCGTTGCACCTTTAATGGTGTGAAAACTTTGCAGTCTCAAGCATACATACCAGATGCTGCACAATTTGTGGAACTGGACCACAAATAAGTGGTGCTATTTCATAGTGGCACAATCCATTCTGTTTCAGGATTTTTCATTACTGCTATTGATATAACTTAGAAGGATTTCTGTACAACAAAAACGGACCCCCTGTCAGCTTGGAGCTAATGCTTTGTCATCTGTAGATTGATGAATTTAGCGTACAATCTTAAATGTTTGCATTTATTGCCGAGGAGGCGGAGGTTGTGAATCACAAAATGCCCCTTTAAAAATTCACTTTATTCATGTATGTCTATAATGGATCCAGATTTGTGAAATATTGAGACTTATAAAACTCTGTGCAAATGCTCTACAAGCAGAAATGCTCTATTTGACCCAAAGTCACTAAATTGGTCAAAGTAGGCTTTAAGCCCTTTACATTCAGTACTGTGTTAAAGTAATATTGGTCAACCAAAGTGAGGCACATTTCACTCATAATATCCAAACCAATCTCTTTTAGCGCTAAGATTTCACAAGGTAAATAAGAAAAGTAGTAGCTTTCTTCAGATAACAAAATATTGATTATCGTCGGTAAAATTTTGGGATCTGGGGACGAGGCTATAAATAGTGATCGGGCCATGGACCTTTAATAATTTGTTTTATTTTAGTATTGAAATCTAGATATACTGCAAAAATGAATGTGCTAGCTACTTCAAGAATTTCTGCTGCTGAGAAAGTCTGTCACTCATGTGGAGAATTTGGGAATCTCCTGTTGAGGAAATTTTGGTATTTGGAAGGAAATTGTGCCTTTTGTACACAAAAAACATATACATTTTGGAAAAGTTGGTAGCTGGCTTCCCGGGAAATAAACATGCTGCCCTGCTGTTGTTGTTAAGTCAAAAAATAAGATTGTTACTTGGGGCCAATTTTGGTGACTACTTTTGCAAAACAAATTTACATGTGGCACAAAAATGAAGCCAGTTCAAAGAAGTTGGCTGATCATTTCATTATTATTATTTTTTTATTTATTCCACTTTTCCACTGGCATACAAATGAGTTGAAACATAAAATATTGCACATTATTTTAGCAATTAAAAAAAAAATGCATTGCAAAAGTGTAAACATGCCACAAAAGCTAACATACCACAAAAGCTAACATACCACAAAATTTACTACCATTTTGAAAAATGTATTCCAAATATGATGATCGTGACAGTATTTTATTGTGTGTGTGTATAGTCAAAGCATTCGCCTTCCAGTTCACCTACCAGGTCATCAAGCAAGAGGAAAGCACCACTGCCACCAGCTATAAAGAGGGATGTAAGTACTTATTTATTATATCTCATTAATATTCATCAACCGGTGCTGTGTTCTTATTGGTCAAATAGTGTTGAAATGTAAAGAAGACTTTTGAATGCTTCTCTCCCGTGCATGTATAAAAGTGTGTTTATGTGAACGTAGAAAAAAGTGCACAAATATTCCCCCAAGGCCCGGGGGGGCCACTTGTATTCAAAGGTGGATATGATGGCTGAACAAGAAAACACGTAAAAAGGTGTCCTTTTTTTTCCAACAGGCGATGTACGCGCATACATTGATTAGGGTGTCAAAAACAGCAAAATGTGGAAAAAAGTGTATGTTTTTCTTAACCCTGAAATTGTGATGTACATGTTTAGGTACGTAATACTCAAATTAAGGAGAGATCAAAAGGAGCAAATATATTGTAAAGCAAAGTTAGATAATAAAGGGTATATTAAGGACACAATGCATTGCTTACTTGTTTAGGGTAGCAAAAACTGACAAAAATACTTCTTTAGTGTAGCTATAACAGACAAACAAAAAATACTTGTTTAGGGTATGTTTTTTAGTTGGTGGAAATACTTGTTTAGGGTGCATTTTGTAAGTCCATGTTCACGCATCATATCCACCTTTGAAATACAAAGTGCCCCCCTCCCCCAGGCCCCAAGGTGATCTTAAACCATACTATTTCTTATTTTGAGTAAAAATGATCTTTCATTAGAGGCTTCCAATTTGAATGCCTGTTTGGAAAGATTATTTTTACTCATGTTTCCCAACCTAGAGTACCAAATAGTTTCAATTGAATCATATTTTTGTGTCGCCTGCTTTAACAGGAAGACACATAGGCATGGCTTTTCCGTTGTGGGCCGTAAACAAAGGTTAACAATTGCTCATTTCTCACATACGCATTGACTGATTAACTTCATACTTGGTCAGAAGAACCACTGGCCCAAGACTTATATGTGGTGTAAACAAAGTGACCTCTGATGACCCCTATGTGAACTTTGACCCCATTTGTGAAAATCTTAAAACTACATTTCTTTGGCACATAAGATGCTACGGCCACCAAAGTTACTCATAAAGAACCACTAGCCAAGACTTAATGTGGGATGTACACAGATTGACCTTTGATGACCCCTATGTGACCTTTGAACCATTTCATTTTCAAATAGAACAAAAGTTAACAATTGCTCCTTTCTCACATACGCATTGACTGATTAACTTCATACTTGGTCAGAAGAACCACTGGCCCAAGACTTATATGTGGTGTAAACAAAGTGACCTCTGATGACCCCTATGTGAGCATTTTACCCCATTTGTGAAAATTATATAAAATTACTTTTCTTTGGCACATAAGATGCTATGATCACCAAAGTTACTCATAAAGAACCACTAGCCAAGACTTAATGTGGGATGTACACAGATTGACCTTTGATGACCCCTATGTGACCTTTGAACCAATTTCATTCAAATAGAACAAAAGTTAACAATTGCTCCTTTCTCACATACGCATTGACTGATTAACTTCATACCTGGTCCGAAGAACCCTGGGTTTAAGACTCGCTGTGGTGTAGCAAAGTGACCTGTTGATGACCCATATTTGACTTTTACCCCATTTGTGAAAATATTCAATTACTTTTCTTTGGCACATAAGATGCTATGATCACCAAAGTTACTCATAAAGAACCACTAGCCAAGACTTAATGTGGGATGTACACAGATTGACCTTTGATGTCCCCTATGTGACGTTGACCCAATTCTTAAAATCAAACATCAAAGTGCCTCAACAAAAAACACTTGCGAATATCTATCAAACATCACTAAACTATGACACCCGTTGACAAACCGCGATGACAGGCGACACAAGCGTTCCGGGGAATGATGTATTTTTTTATTGTGTTTGATTATTTGGGGCATTGTGCTGGATAACCCAAGAAAGACACTGTACATAGTGTGGGAGCTAGCAGACATTTGTAGCACATCTCGAGTACAGGTTTGCGTAGACAGCCTGAGAGAGAGAGCCTAATTGGAGCATGATTCTTAAGTGCTGCAAATAGTACCTTAAGGAGGGGGTCTAGGCAAAGATTACGTAAAGGCGCAAAAGGTCTAGTCTGTTGCCTTCAATGGCGTTTGTTCTTGTTTTCCCCTACCCTTGTAACTGAGCATTTGAGAGACAGTCAAAACTTCCTTATTTTGATCCTATGAGCTCCACCAATAAATTGCACCATTTTTTATCAAAATTGGAGAAACCTTAAAATTTGAGTCCTGTACGACTAAAATTGACCTTTTTTATTATTTTTCTTTCACCTGTAACTCCAGTTGTAGGTAGTTGACCATTGACTGGTTTTACCCCAGAAATTTTGCACAGCACAGTTTGGCTTGAAGAACAAAAATTGTAAATCTGCAGAAGTAATTGAGGGCATTATATGATAAAGTATTTAATAAGCTTTTATGTGTAAATTGTCTTAGGTCACTAAAGACCATGAGGACCCTGCCAAATCCAGGGACTGCTTACAGAGAATGAGAAAAGACAGAGAGAGCTGGAACAGAGGGGGATAGATCTGGAACATAAACTAAGGGAAACTATGGAAGGTAAAATTATGTGGATGGTAATAATAAATAAAGTGGTGAATTCTATGTGGTGTGTCAGTCTTAGCTTAAGAGACTCAGACTCACAGATCTCCTGAGGAATGGCACCATCAGTTTTCTGGCAAATCATATGTTTCTTGCATATACATAATGCATGTTCACATACTATTCAACAACTCACCGTATATCCTTGTACAGGAGCGTACCGTTGTTGGTTCGCTATCGACCCACAGTTGATATGCAAATTAGTGTGTTACGCCCGGCGCAGTGTTCACGGAAGTACGTTATGCGGTACGCTTAAGTCGACGCACTGTTCGTCATGTTTGGAACTATGAATGCGCGCTAAGACACCAGGTGCAAACTACAAAGCAACAAACTTGCCAAAAGTATAATTTTTGCTTTAGATTTTGCTAAAATATTTTAACAAGGAAAGATTTCTGTGAACTGGGAACATTTTAGTATTATAGTGAGAATAATTATGTTCCTCTATACTCGATATTAATATTCTATAATAAGTTTTCAAGAAGATTTTTGTTGTTGAAAGGGATTCAAACATATTACAGAGTGGTTAATCACAAATCAACAACTCTGCATCTGATGCGTCCGCGGATTTTTATCCGCCTCGGGCGGCTAAAGCCACCCTCGCGGGATGAAAATACGAGGATACATGGATGATGCATCGTTGTTGATTTGTGATGAACCACTCTGTAACATGTTTGAATTCCTAAATCACTATGTGTAATAGCTAAGCTCAAAATGATGTCCTTCATATAGAAAATCACAACTTTGCTTTAAAATTCTGGATCCAGAACTTTTGTTATACACATTATCTTATGGCAGTGCTATACTATATTTACTGCATCAAAATGAAAAATCCAATTTGGCTCAAACTTTGGAATTGAGCATTTTAGGCGACTATTTTTAGTTCTAGTCGACTACTTTTAATTGATACCCACAAAAAAAATATATTTTGAAATCTCTGAGTCGGCTTTAAGTGCCACAGCTGTTATTTGCTTAATTACCAACCATTAAAGCTATAAGCCAGTCTTATCTATGCTTCAATATATTTCCAAATATGTTCTTGTTTAAAAGTAATGTTTATTTGTCTGCAAAGTTACATTATATCTTTGACTATAATGTAAAAAGATCCGAATATCTTCTGCATTATTGATTGACCCACAGAAAAAGATAAAGATCACGATGATATGTGGCATAATTATAGTGTGTCCTGAAAGAAGTAGCCAGTGAATGAAATAGCCAAACCTTTTTCAGTTATATCCTTTTTAAGAAAACATAAGTTTTTAATTGCTCATTACTGATTTTCTATTGGACACACAATATAAACCGATTAAATGACCAGGAATATCCTAGACATTCCACAGACACTCATCTTAATAATAATAATAATGATAACCAGTTTTTATTTAGCCCTTAATCCCCATAAACAGGCTCAAAGCGCAGTTGACCATTATTATTGTGCTGCCTTCAAGAAATCGTCACAATCATTTCGTTTCATTTAGATGGCTGCTCAAAAACATGCCTTACAAGTGCACAAGCCTATCAGTAGTTAGATTGTATTTCACTTGGGTAGACGAGGCAATTGAGATTAAGTATCTTGCCCAGGGACACAAACACGTTGACCGCAGTGGGGCTCAAACTCACGATTTTAATGGTCTAATGATCTTATTGAAGTAGATATTCTTTCTTTTAGACCGCGAAAACATCTTTTGAAACATGCGTAAATTAAAATTAGCCTCTTACTGCACTTCACGTCACATTTTATAATTTAGAGTCGCATCATCTCTAAGCATTTCTACCAAATAAATGATAATGTTGCAAATCCATACCAAACCGGGTCCCATCATTCTCAATACCAGTTGAGAGTTCTGATATTTAAAAGCACTATCAGTGATTTGCTAAATCAGAAAATCAAAAAAATCATCAAAAATCAGATTTTTGCATTTTTGGAACAAGTATAGGTATCCTAACATACCCTGCAAGTGATAAGTCTAGAAGCAACCTAATAAGGACAAAATTGGATATTTTAGTCATTACTGTCCATATGGACAATTACTACAATGTGTAATTGAATGGGGATTCATATCTCTGAAAATGGCTATTTTCTTCCTTTTCTGTCAACTTTTCAGTTGGAAAATATACCTCATTGGAGTCCTACAGATTTATCCTTCACTTTTAAGCTATTCCTACAAATTTTTCATATTTTTATCTTTCGGGATAATCACTGATAGTGTCTTTAAGTGAGTAATATTTATTTGAGTAGTGATATTCCAGGTAAAATTGTTTTTTAAAAATAATTCTGACATACATACAAAAGATATGGGTGTTGTATCTCATACAGAAAATTAAAGGGGCATTTTGTGATCCACAACCTCGTTCCCCCGACATACCTAAAAAAAAGTTGACATTTTTATATCATCTGAACCGTTAGTCTTAGTAATCCATGTCTACATAATCTTACATGCAAATTCGGTTGTATCTGTAAAGTAATTCTTAATTTTGTATTTTCTGTCCGTAAACGGACAGAAATTACAGCACCGTGGTCTATGGGACCGTGGGAAACAAGTATTTGCTCATAACACAAAACCGTAAAGATCGGAAGCAACTCAAATTTTGCAAAAGCTTTTCTCAATGATATCAAGGTGACCAATGAATAAAACAGACATGCTGGATCACAAAATGCACCATTAATATATAATCTTAATTCGAAGGTAAAACATCAATTTCTATTTCACCCTTGTAGCATCATCTTGTATATGGTACATACAAAATGGTACTAATTCATATAGTTTACTGTCATGCAGAGTTTCAGAACTGTGTATCTTTTTCTATTAGCCCCAGAGGGAGAGCTGGAGAATGAGGAAGTGCTAGTGGAATTGTTCAAACTTGTAATGACAGAAACAAGCTATACGCAAGGAAGGTGCCTTAATTGCAGCTATAATAAACCCCCCCCCCCCACTCAAACACTTACCAACCATTTGATTGGTGTTTTCTATGGTAATAGGATAGTTTATATGATGTAAATTAGCCAATCAGAGACATGGTAAGAAAAGTTTTGCAATGTGCATACAGATAGTCATTTTTGGTTCGTTGATGAGACTTGCTGCTTTGTTGAGTCCTGATGATATAAATTAAACAGTTACTTCAACAGCAACGAAAAATGTGCTCACCTGAGAGCTTGCGGACTGTATCACTATTCCTTGGTTCACTCATTGATGGAACTGGTTGGATGCATTCTATTGGTCAGAAACCATCGAACCGTGAAGTAAATCACGTGACGATTTCCTGACGTACAATGAGTTGGTAGACTCCAGGTTTAGGCGGCCCTGGTCCCTGTTGAGATCACTTGTTTCCGTTCTGATATAAATAACTTCTTTGACGCCCCTCCTGAACCAGTCGTCTCCTGTCTAAGATCTTCCCTCCCTCCCAGTCAACACTGTGGCCTGCCTTCTGGTGGTCACCTGACCGGAGCGTTTCATAGGGCTGGGTCCCTGCGGTGTTCCGAGCTCGAACGTTCAACGGCCTGCAGATTCGCCATCCGTAGGCGAGAGTTTCCCGTCCTTGCATTTGACTGGTATACAGGCCACAACACTTCCATGGAGATTTGTCCTTAGGGCACTAGCGCAGAGCGTCGTCGAGATGGTTTTAAAGTGGACGGAACTCCTCGTCTTGGTGAAAATTCTAACAAGAGCCTCAGACCACCTTGACAACGGAAAGGACGATGCTGCCAATGGGGGATGTTTTCTACTTTCTTAAGTCTGGCTCCGCTGGAGGCTGGTAGAGGTGGTGAAGATTGTAAACCCGTCCTTTTGTATCCACAGAATCTAAGGATTTCTTGATGTTATTTTTCCCTGCTATAACCTTCGCTATCTTCCTCCGTAATGTCAAGTATCCGCTCTGTGCATAAGTGTGCGCACAACTGATGGTTTGTGTTGTATGGATGGTGATAATGCAAATAAGTACTTTATTGGTGTGGGTGGTTTTTGTAAATTGTCAAACTTGATGGATCCGTCAGTTTGTGATGTGGTAGTACAGTAATCCACAATGGGGTAGAACTCCGTCTTTCTCCCTTTCGATGGTGAACGTGAATAGATGGTTTGATGCTGTTCAAATGACGTGTGAAGGTGTCGATATCCTCCGATCTTAAGATAACGCATAGTGTCATCGACATACCTGCCCCAAAAAGATGGCTTAACAGGGGAGGACCTTATGGCACGGCTCTCAAAACCTCCATGAATATTTGGCGGTCAGGGGGCTACAATGGTGACCCCATCGCCGCACCCTCTATTTGTTGGAAAAATTGGTCTTGGAAGGTAATAAGTGGGGTGAGGACAAAACGTAACAGTTCAATTTTTGAGGGGGTAAGCTTGGTCCTTTCATGCCTAGGTGGCATCACTTCCAACCTGGAATTCAATAAATCCCGTAAGGTCCTCGTCACAGGCACCCTGGTGCAAACAACGCCGTCACATCGTATGACACTAGTTCCTCATCCTCACTAAGTTTAATGTCCTGGATTTTATTGACACAGTCCCACAGTGTTTTTAATTGGTACTATTATTCCCTCACTACGGAGTTATTCGGCACCAAATTGGCACGTCGTATGTGATCGTAACCAATGCTGGGAGGATAATTGGTCTGGAGAGGAACCGTGCTTGTGGATGTTTGGGTATCCAGAGTATTTCGGCGTGGTTTCCAGAAGTGGGGTATATTTTCCAGTAATCCTCTTTCGTGATGGCATTCCTTTCTTTCCTCCTACCTCCGAGACCACATGATCTTTGAACTTGTAGTACAGCATCAGTTGTTCTTGTGTTTACTGGTGGGATCACTTTTAAGCTTCTGGATGTGGAGTGTCACTAACAAATCATTACTCTTCGGATATAATCAGTTAGGTTAATTCATGATCACTTGTCGATCTTCCCTGTCTGCTGGGAAGGAATAACTATACTTACATCACGCTTTAAAGTCTCTAAAGCTGCCCTGCACCTTTGGTGATGTTACTTTTAGGTGGTTTCATGCTTTCAGAATACGAGTGGCCTCAGCTTGTAGCGTATCCATCTCTTCCTGGTCACCTAGCCACTTACATACCGTTTCTGTACAGGTGATGAATTCTGCAACCGGTATTTTTCGGCAGACGGCCGAAATTAAGACCCCGCAAAAGTACACTTTTCTCATCCTTACTAAGGCTCTGTCCGATAAGTTGACCACCCATTTTTCCTTAATTCGTCTCTCTTCGTCATTTTCAACAACAACTGCGTGTTTTTTCCTTATCGAGTAAGGTTTTCTCCTTTCAACCTTCTATTTTCCAATATGGCGCTGTTTTCTACGCTCGTGCTCAGAAAGCTGGGCATAGTTGGGGGAGTAAAACTACCATTCCTGGAAAACGTCCCGTGTTTTACGGCATATTCAATTATTCCTTCAAGTTGACAATTCTCTTTCTAAAGAAAGATTGGTAACATTCGTTATTGGCGTATTCTCTCACTTGCTAAGGCTCTTTCCGCTCTTTCAATGATACGCTTTAGCCTCGATCCTTACTTTAGATTTTCAATCTTAGCTAACAGTGTGTCAATTCGTAGTTTACATTGGAGCGGAAACGGAGATGGTTTCCGTAAACGGGCCAATGTCCTTGCGGTTCTTTTCCAGATCCTGACATCGTGGAGGCATATCATGCCGAAATCGTGTTTTTAGTCGTGATGAGACTTAGCTTGCTTTGGTTAGAGTCATGATGATATAAATTAAACAGTTACTCATAGCAAAAATTTGCTCACCTGTATTTGATGGTACACAAGGTTATCACAAATATCGTGTAATGAGCCAATAGGAAGTAAGGAAGAATGGATCAATGCAGGGATTAAAGTTGTTCATGGATTGCCAACTAACTTTGTCATTTATACCTAATAGTCAAAAATTTTTAGGCTATTGCGAAGTAATTCAATTTAACTGCGTACCTCTTGCCACAAGTGTGCGCTGTTTGTTCATCACACACTGCATCTGCAGCAGTGTTTTTGCGTTTTTGGCTTTGTTTGTCTCCACACTATTCTTTATCATTTGCATGGAAGAGTCTTGCCCATGGGAGTTGAAAAAGTATGCATCTTTTTGACTACACTGCCGGATTCTTACTCACGTTGTAGCCTATACGGCAGCTCACCATGTCTACCGCGGCATCTACTGCACAGTACACACTGGGCTAAATGTGTGCGAGGCGGTAGCTGCAAGCTGGGGCTTACAAAGGACACAGTTGTATTAGGAATACAGTGATGTACCTACTCTGCTGTACCTACCACAATGGCTACCCTGTATGCCCACTATGTGGAGAGAAGGTTGTGTTGAGTAGACTGTTCCCGGATCTACACCAGTCTGACCAGTAGGCTACCCCGCGGTTACCACGCGTCCATTTTGAGAGTGGATGCAAATTTCATGAAATGGAGGCGCTATACAATCGGGCTCCGTTTAGCATTTTTGAACGTTTTTTAGGAAAATCATTACAAATTCAATCGGGCAGCACAAAAACCCCTTATTCCACCCGCACATGTCATAAAAAAAGCAAATATATGCCAAAAATATCAAAAAAACAAATTGGGCCTGAAAAATTACTGCGCTGCATGCTGAGAGCCTGTGTAACCACGTAGCTACTCCACGACGATGCAGACAGCCGCTGTTTAGACTCTCCGTCTATGCGGCCAAAATACACGAATCCTGGCCGGTGAGTTGTACGTCTAGTGGGTAGGTAATCCATATTCCTCGGTGGTAGCTGTGTGGTAACTCCCATGAAGAAATTGGCCTTGAAGTTTGGCATCTAATATCCAATAGACCGTTCCGTGATTTTTTTAAAGTAAACATGCTGAAAAATTTTTTTGCTCTTATTCTAGTAAATGAATTTATAACGTAAAATAATGAGTTGAAATTAGTGGATACTAGTCTTTACAACACTTTTATGGGGTTAGACTTTAATTTGGGAGTGTCATTAATCTTAAAAAAAAAAAGTGATCATAAGAAATGTCGTCTATGGAATCTACTTCTTGCGGTTGCGATTACTTCTTAAGAGCTCATTGAGGCTTGAAGACAAGTGGTAATCCAAACCATCCTATTCTCACTGAGGGATTAGTGGGACCTGTCATTCCATAGAGCACCTTAAAGCAATTAATGGCACAAATTTTTGGAAGAGTTCCCCAATTTTCAAAGTTGATATTTCTGGCACCGTTACGTTGGTAATTGTCTAGGAACTATACCTGTGAACGAGAATGCTAAGACATGCGTATTTATCATGAACTAGCAATTTTGTAATTATAATTGGGATCCCAGATGGGACTTAATCGAAGAGCTGACAGAAAGCGAAAAAAGCACAAGAAAACCATAACCACCCTCAAATCCTACTTTATGTCCTTCCATTATGACATAGTGTCCCCCTCTAGAAGATAAACTCTGAACTTGCCTTGCCTGAATCAATAACCACTAATGTATGAGCGATCACGTACATGTCGCTATTTCCCGGCTATTTCACATTTGGAAGGCAGTTTCGCAGCACCTGGGCATTCGTTATCGGATTCCGATATATTATTCTTTACAAAATTCCTTCGTTTTGTGACACACAGACATTTTCGAGCGTACCATTTACGCGGTATAGTTTACTATCCACTTACCAATGCAACCGTGTAAAAATCTTTAATTTTTTTGGAAAAAATGGGGGCGCTATTAAAAAAAATGTGATATCTGCTTTAAGTTGAACTTGATCTTGTCAAGGAATCTTGATGATGATGAGGTAACACTCAAGTTGGCAAATAGGAAGCAACTGGTTTGTAGCTTCCCATGTCTTTCTCTTTTGAACTACTTCTATCAGAATCCAGATGCAAGAGCTAGAGGTCCAGCATGCAGACATTATATGAGCTACTATGCACATGAACAAACAAGAACACCAAGAACAGACGCCCGACCAAGAGAAGGAGGAGCAGCTTCTGGAGATGCTGGTTGAGGGTGTGACCAGACGTAGTCTCGGTGATAGACAGACAGAGGCTGACAGAATACGAGAGGAAGAGGAGGCTTAAAACATCAGGCAGATGATGGGAGTGGTAGATGGGTAAGTGCATTTGGAAAGAATGTTGGTTTTTCTCTGTAAGCCAAACTACAGTCTGATTAATAATTTTTTGGATATAAATTGAACACACGCGCGCGCGTGAACTGCGTGAGCCAGGAAGGAACTCCTACCTCGTTTCGCGGTGCGTAATTGGTCAAAGAATTCACCAAACATCTGCTAGACTTGTTGCCTTTACATGAGGTGTGCGATCTCCTGTCAAGTAATTTTAATCCCACTGTAAGGAGGTTGTGGCCAAGGCTCCTTCATTAAACAACTCACCAAAATTTCAAAAGAAATTACAGCAATACAATGCAAACCACCACCATTTGGGTTGCTTTATGTGGTTCGATCATGGAGTTCACTGACCCACATACCCTCATCCTCAGTTTCGGTTATTAATACAAAAAAAAATCAGAAATACCCTTGCCCGTTGAGTTGATTCTTCATCTCCAAAGGTGTGAATAAGAAAAATTGCATGACAACATATAAAAAAAATCAGAATTTTTTCGTCAAGATTTCGCTTTTACTGTTAAACCATTAGAGACGTCTGACATTGGATACTATGGCGCACCTGCCCCTGCCACTGTAGTGTAAATTCAGTTAAATACGTATGGATCAGTTGGTTTTTAATAAAGTTCACCTGAATCCTAAAACATGGACATTGTGATGGAAGTTAACAGGGAACAGTGCAGCTAGCTGCCATCTTTATCTTGCATGGAGAGGAGTTGGTGTACGTCTGGATGTCCTTGGTAGCGAAGCTTGATAACTTTTTAGCTTTACTTGCATATATTTCACGTAACTGTAGTGAATAACAACCGTGGTTTGGAAAGTGCTAGCTTGAATATCATCTCTACACGTGTCAAGACAGTATAATCACGCTGTTAGTGGATGATATGTGATGAACTCAAAGGTTGCCGACCCCTCTCTGAAAACATCCATATTCACAAGAACGTAATTCCTTCCCTGGGTGCAATCCAGGATGGTGGGGATCCTTTCC
>JAMKCH010000215.1:0-41795 GCA_023653785.1 Ophioderma brevispina | reverse complement strand
ACACTGCTACCAAACCAGTTTATTAATTTTCCAGCTAAATGTTCTCTGTTGGTAAGGAACTCCACGTTTGTTCTGACCAATAATTATTTATTTTATCCGTTGGCGAAATAATTGAGAAAAACAGTGACTTTCTAATGAAAGAAAACAGCAAAATCAACCTTTTTTCGGTAAGCTAGCCTTGATTTAATGTTTTGAGGTCAATAAATGATGTTGTTATTTTAGTCTAATTTGAACATTTCCGGTTAGTTCCTGTGAAATATGATATGATGAATGATTAGATAAATGCATTTTGAATACACCTCAACCATACCGATGTGTATCAGAATGTGTCCAAACTTCACTCCAAAGTGTCAAAATGCTTTGAAAATTTTGGGTCAACGTTGTCTGTAAGTGATGCAGAAGAGTACGTTTCACTGTACTGGTCACGACGGTAGTGTATAGACTCTGTGCAAATACCAGCTGACAACTGGGTAATTGGAATATTTCTGGGATTTAATGACAGGTGTATGTAATGTTCTCCAGCAAGTAGCTCAGGTCTTTGATCCAATCAATCGGATTTAAGGCAATTAAGATGAATAGGCGGATGAACAGTTTATCTTTTGAAGTAACATTTGAACCATCTCCTTCTTTCTCATCTTCTCTGCTGTCAGTAAACGCATATTGTCGATGGTACGAATTCATTTGGAGCGGGATGTGTTGAGATCAAAACTAAAAAGCCGCATTAACAGCTGAAATGCTCAACGTTGTTCAACAGAATAAGATGCTTTAACCCATATTACATGAACAATTTTGTATCGAATATGTAAAGGCTTCATACCTGATTCAATCGAACAGATTGTCGTAGAGTCTGAGATACACTATCGATTCCTTTCTCTGGAGTAAAAAAAGAACGGATAAAGTGTCAGGAACATCAGACTGGTTGAACCTGCTAACCTCGAGGAGGATTATAGGCCACATAGATATTCTAGTTCGCTATGAGTGACGAAAACTCTTAATACTTTGAATGATTGGACCAAGATATCAATAATAACGAATAAATGTAAACATATCAGATTTTCTAATATTCCTTAGCGACGTAAAAGAACTTTTTATAATAATTACTTATTTGTATCATTTTCTTATGTTGAATGCTTCAGAGTTTGTTCAGTTTTGGTGTTTGGAATTTATTCAGTGCATTTGCCTTGCGTTATTTTTATCGTGAGAAAAGGGAATTTTTTTAATTATGGCCTTAATCTGATCTGGTATCGCCCATCGAATTTCTATTTTATTAATTGGGTAAAGCATACAACCTCTCAGAACGAATGGAATCGTCGACACGCCCCAAAAACTTTTAATGAACTGACAGGAATAAAAAATCCTACTATAACGGACAAACACACTGATATATTTGACATTCAATGCATGATTATGCATGTATTCATTCTCTGATTGCATTTGCATGGGGAGACGGTGGTATATTACTTGGGGACGGTACGTGCCGCGTACATGGGGCTAACGTTTCCAAAGTGGACGGGTATAAACAAACGATATTACACCCCTCCTTTCCTTATAGTTAGCTAATGTAACTTGTATTGGAAAGATAAATAAAATTTTATTCTGAGACTGATAAATTCTTTGTCATGTGTGTGTCGATGTGTGATTAAGTGTGAAATATTGAATTTGCATAAATGTCCTTTGTTTCACTTTTTGGAAACAATGCTTTTGCTGGTATAATAGCAACTAGTCTACTGTCAAATAAACTGCTTAACTTTCTGCATTTCTGAAAGTTTCCAAAGTTCTGCATGCCTTTTGCAGGTATGTTTCAAAAGTTAACTGTATGCCTTGTTGCAGTGTAATATAAGCTTTAAAGTTGCATTAAAACGTACAACTGGAGTTAGGCAAGTCCATTGTCAAAACGTTTCTATTTCTGTATTATATTTTGTGTGTGTGTAGTCACTTTGGGTAAACGTATTTTCAAATTGTTTAGGTAACATAGTCATTCAAGTACCGAGGACGTCTACGGTTACGTCTATGAGGGTGGTGGACTGCTTCAGGAATGCGTTCTTCGTCCTCGCTCCTGTGTGCATCTTCATCACTCATGTATGCGTCTTCGTCACTCGTGTATGCGTCTTTGTCACTGTTTTGTCTGCGTGTGTTGTCTTGTTTAGGCAATTCTTTTTGAAATGTTTAGATGTTCTCTGGTAATCTGATTGTTGTTCGCGGACGTTGGGGGGGGCTGTCACTTGCGAGCCTTTACGTAAGTGTATGGGGCTGGATTGTAACAGAAGGGTGTCAATTCCCTCTACCTTGGTTCTTGCCAACAATGTGTCGACAAAAAGGCAAATCGCCTTCTTTGATTCAGACGGTTTTGGTGGTAGAATGTGGCGTCGCCCTATAATTGCGAAGAAACGTCACACGTTAAAATTTCCGATACATTAAAAAACTATTTTTCCCCCCCGGGGTAAATTTACGGAAAAATCTGTTTTACAAAAACAATAAAAATAAAAAACAACCAACATAAAAATGTTTAATTTACACGTAAACTATTTCAAAAATTTCTGGCAGCAATTTTCCGAATTTTTTTTTTTTGGTCCGTAATTTTAATTCACTGAAAAATTCTGTTAAATCACATTTTTTCCATAATATGCCGACAAATTTCTGTAAAATTACTGTCAATTTTCCGTTTTATTAGAAGAAATTTCTCTGTAAAATTTTACCCTAAATTGACTGGAAATACTGCTGCCAGAAAATTCCGTAATTTACGACGGACATTTTTTTAACAGTGCAATAAGTTGTGTTGCCACGCCTTTCCGTCTGTCTCAGATGTCTGGTACTGCCTTCTTGAACCTTACGTCGCTGACGCTTTTCGACCTCCGCCTTCGCTTCTGGCCACATCGGAGTTTACACGTGATGGTAAAAACCTGCGTACTTAGCAAGTTGGGGCAAATATCCTTCGGATTGGAAGATAACTTCCATTATCACCTTTTCAAACCAAGGTCTCTTTATTACCCATTCGGAAAATATCTTGTCGAGACGAGGAATTGTTGCTTTTGCAGATGTGGATGATAAGATCTCGACTGCTGGGTATCTTGAATAAGATACCCAGAAGTCAACACTAACTTGTTGCCATGGTTTCTCAGGTAGTTCGCTCATTTCCAATGGAGCTCTATGAACTTCTGGGGTGGATGCTTGACAAGGGATGCAGCATTTGACTACCGCTTCAGTTTTCTCAAAGAGTTTCGGAAACCATACTTTGCTGCGGAGTAGGGATTTTGTTTTAGTCATTCCTTGATTACCTTGATGTGCTAGTTTGATGACCTGATCTTCCAGGGATTGTGGAATAACAATGGTGTTCCCTTTCAAAATTACACCATCTTCTGTGATCGACGGATGTAATGAAGGAATTTGCTGATTATGCTCAATCGATTTCAAAAGGCTCACTGCAATTTTTATTTTCTTTTAATCCATTTGTTTTTCATATGGCAGCCATATTTTAATTTATACTATATAAACAAAACAAATTACATTAATAGGAGCATGATAAGTTAAAATAAAACAAATCGAGCTTTGGCAGTGTCTATAAACCAAGTGCAACGATGGAGGTTGTTTAAAACATCATGATATTTTAAATTTAAAACATCCTTCTAGTATATGATTATGATGTCATTGTGACATCATAAGGAGGGTTGTGAGTACTTATCTGCTATCAATAGGAAGAGGAGACACATAGTCATATGTTGAAATCAAATAAGCATAAGTGTTTTCTTAGCAAAATTAAAGGGGGCGGTAAAGGTGTTTCAGAAAATGTTGGTTAAACGAGGGAGGGTGAAAATAATTGAGGATGACACTAAGGAAATGTGCCAGCAAAGTAGCCAAGTTGCCATTTTGGCAACCATATTTAATAGTTCAATGATCATGATACTTTCCCACAAGATTTCAACTGCAGTATAATTTGAAGAAAATCTGACTGCAGTATTATCTTTTTTTAATATTGATTCAAGCTATTACACCATATAACGATGCAGATTGCATAGTTTGAAGGGTGCTGAATCAGAATGTTTGGGTCCAACCTCTGGGAAATGTGTGGAACTTTGTAAAATAAGGGGGTAAAATTAATACGGGGGTAATTTTGAAATCACGTCAAATTGCGTTTAAATGTACACCAATGTATTCGTCTCATTATAAAGATTAAAAAAGGTATAGTTTGTATAGGTTCCGACCTTTAGTTACATGGCTACAGCCCTGATAAGGTTCAAGGTCATTCTGGGGGAAAAAATCCAATGCGCAGATTTTGTTGAAACCGGTGTCAAATTATTGCCCTGGTCATACTGAAGCAGAAAATTCATTTCAATTCTTTGGGTGACAGCTCTGTATACAATTTGAGGTCAAGTTTTGGTGACCCATATAGACCATGTAGACCCCTGTTACATTTTTCCCACTAATCACGAATCTAAATGCCAAACATTGTAAAATAAAGCAAGACGAACAATTTTACACCACTTTCAACAAAATCGGAGCACTGGGTATCGTTTACCCCCAGGATGACCTTGAACCTTAATAGGGTTGTACCTGTTTCACTAAAGGTCGGAACATAGACAAACTATACCTTTTCTTAATCCTTATAATGAGACAAATACATTGGTGTACATTTAAAAACAATTTGACTTGATTTCAAATTTACTCCTGTACTAATTTTACCCCTTATTTTACAAAGTGCTCCTCATTTCCCAGAGGTTGGACCCAAAAATTCTGATTCAGCACCCTTCAAACTATAGAAAAACATCTTCAAACCTTCTTCCCCAAACTTCTAGAATGGGATTCTGATTTATAACCCTACTAAAGGCACCTTCTGAAAAGGCAAATATTCACTTTTTTCAGCTCCAAAATAGCTGAAAATTGCCTAAAACACAAAATGGGCCGTTGCTATGGCAACAAGCCTCGTTTGAATAAACAAAGTGCATTAAGGCACATTCCACCCAAAGCCCTTTTACCTCAAAAGTTATAAGCAAAATCTATTTATTGACCTTGGCAAGCTATGCTAAATATTTACGTGGGGTTGCACTTAAAACATTCAATAAATTTATAAGAAAGATTCTATTCTATTAGATATCGAAAAGCATTCGATAGTGTTGAACATTATTTCTTATTTGAGGTTCTTTCTAGATTCAATCTTGGGATTAATTTCATTCAATGGTTAAGACTTTTTACAATGGTAGGAAAAGTTGTGTTATTAATAATGGTTTTCTCAGCTGTCTCGAGGGATTTTTCAAGGCTGTCCTATTCACCTTTTTGTTCCTTCTTGCGATCGAGATTCTTGCTATTTCTATCCGTTGTATTGATGATATTAAAGGTATTAAGGTGGAAGATTACTGGCTGATGATACCACATGTTTTTACAGGGGGTTTAGGGTCCTTTTAATACTCCTGATAAGTTTGCCTCATTTTCCGGTTTCAAATTACACATTGTCAAGTCTGAAGCTATTTATATTGGTAGTTTAAAGGGGTCCAATTTTCATCTTTTTCAGAAGGAAGGTCTTAACATGGAAGGTCACATTCTTTTAAACTTTAGGTATTTTTTTCTCTTTATTTAACTGCAACTAAACAATGACTCCACTTTCTGAGCTCCAAAATTTTGTTATACCTCAATTGAATCAATTGAGCACACTTTTAATTATGGAAACACTATGTTACCCCAACTTCTTTCTCTTTTCTCTGTTCTTTGCATTAATATTCCCAAGACATTTTTCAAGAAATTGAACCACCTGTTCTATAAATTTATTTGGAATGGGGGAATGATAGAGTCAAAAGGGACATTCTGTGTAATGATTATGAACATGGCGGGTTGAGGATGAAGTTTGATCCTCTCCTGTTTACTCAGACCCAGAAATTTATTCGGGTTAAACATCTGCTTAACCCAGACTATTCTTGTTTTGGAAAAAATTAGAGTTCTCTGTCTTGGAAAAAATCCACCCGGATTGGACAATCTTGCTATGTGGTCCGATGCTCCTAACTGTATTTGAATACCCTTTCTAACTGTCAGATGGTTGAAACTATTAAATTATGGTATTTGTACAGAGATAAGATTAAGGAGAATTTAGGCTAGTCTGATTTCCATCTTCAAGATCCACTTTGGTGGAATAAAAATGTTCGTCTGAAATCAAAGAAATTCTTTTTCTACCCAAAAAATATTCAGGAAAACGTTTTTGACAAAATTACGGCTTCTCTAACTGATCAAGCTAAAGTTTCCAAACATGTCTATCCCATTCTTAGAAACCAGGCCAATGCTGATGTTGAAAACAAATGGTTCGTACTTTGGATGTCCTGGATGACTTGGATTGGTATAGGATTCATAGTGCTAATTTTAAATGTACCATTGAAAACCAATTACGTTTTTTTGATTTCAAATTTTTTCACAGAGCCATTTGTACCAACCAATTTCTGCATAAAATTGGCAGGGCTGATTCTCCCAATTGTTACTTTTGTAAAGATTTTCCAGAATCTATCTTTCATTTATTTTGTGAATGTGAAAAGGTTTCAAATCTGTGGGATGAATCATTTTTTTTAAATTAATTCTGTTTCTGGGGAGTCTTTTACTTTCTCCAATTTTGAGAAAATGTTTGACGTTCATGACACTTCAGAACCGATAGGTGCATTTCTTTTCTTTTCCTTTGCATGAAGTTTTATATCCACAGGTGTAAGTTAGACTTAAGTTCCAAGGAACAGACCCTAATTTTGCTATATTTTAAATATAACTCCGATTGTTCTATTTTGTGGCTATTGGTGATTAAAATGCGATATGACTTGTAGTATTTTCAAACAAATTCACAGAAATGTATCCTCAGTGAGCTATGTCCTTGTATCTCTTCAATGAAATGTTCATGGTTATGTTAATGTATTAAGCTTAAAGAGATAAGGGGACATTTCCAGCAAAATATGCCCCCTCCCATTTTTTAAAACAATTTTACCAATATATTAAATCAAACCTGGAGGGAATAAGCCGTAATAGCCATCTTCATGTAATAATATGCTTTTGTATTTTCTGTCGTGCATGACAGATATCCGAGTATGCTTGGGGCCGATCAGGAGAGCAGGCAAGTTCAAAACTCGGTTGGTATTCCACAACAAAGTGCAAATTTATACAAATTTGTATCCTCAGAAAATCTCCTCGTGTCCCTTTAATTGAAGAAGACCGGCTTTAAGTCCAAATGAATGTCACAAATAGATCCAAGAAAATGTTTATGATGTGTTAGAGTTACGCAACCTTATTTCTGCGTGTATTTTGACCTTATTTGACCTTTTGTGACCGCTAGGTGACATTGAACTTGACCTGTGCAGGTGGTTCTCCAATTGTTTTCCAAACTTAATTCTCTGCCAAATTGATGCTTTAATAACAAAATGCACAATTTAAACACTATCTGGCTTAATTAAACATTACAATGCTGTGGAAATATGGCCAATCGGAACAAAATTGAAAAAAAACGGGGGTAACTTCGGGCATGTAAGTTTGATGTCATTGTTTAGATACGGTAGTTAAGCAGTAAGGGGAATGTTGTGCCAAGACAGGATTGTTTAAATTTTTAAAGAAAAGCATAAACTTGTTACAGGAATTTGTACATAATCAACAAGGAGGTAGGACAAGAAGCCCCCATTCTGCATGGAGACTCTAAGGATTGGTGCAGGCAACGGAAACGTTGCTCTGATAGCGTCCCATTAATGGGGGTAGAGAAAATCCTAGTGGACACCCTCTCCCGGAAGGGCACAAAGTACCATGCAGCAACGAAGAATAAAGGGGGTCGTAGTGGAAATGCACCGCTTCCAACAGTTTGCTGGTCATGTTTTAGAGGCCACAGCGTCTCCATGTGGACCTATTGCCTCGACCGTGAATCAAGACTTCCGACGTAATACTCGGGAGTCATTAAGATCCCCCCGTTTCGCGATTGATCCAAGAGTCTCGAGATAGGTTTTAGCCGCAACTGACTGGTTACTGCTGGTAGCGCCCATAGACTGTGGTTTCCCCGGTTCTAGGTGTAGTCAGGGACAGCAGACTACTGCGCTCCTTGCTCAGGCAGGTTGGAGAATCTTACGATTCTCGACCCGACGAGTTCTATAGGCCTTTGCACAAGAGCTAAATTATGTTGAATGGACTTATTTTGTTGGCCCTCCAGATCAACCAAGCATGAGAAGAATACAGACATGGAAACGTTCACCTGAAACATTTTCAGCTTTCTACAGGTTGCACCATGAAAACTTCGCCGTTGAAGCTAGTGATATTAGTTCACTGATCCGCTAAATCCTTCAGTCCTTGAAACCGTAATGGGACTTATCCGCAATGTTGTTAGTTATGAATGAGGAACGGGGACTCAGCTACAACTAATCATGAGACTATATAGCGTGCGTGTGTAAGACAATCTCTCGATCGGGTCTTCTTCAAGCAGTGGGTGGGCATATGCAGTAACAACCAGTCAAAAATTCCGAAGGGTTGAATCTATGCATAATGCTATTCTCCATACAATTTTTCACACCGCCGTAAGTCAAATATGGTACGAGTATAGAGGTTAAACATTCAGGATTTGCCATAAAAAATGTCGCGCTTATGATAAAATGTTTGAAAAGATGATTAGAAGGAAATAGTTCGAAAGATTACTGTCAAAACTGTAGCGATAAAGGCCCCAAAGAGAGAGAAAACTGGATATGGAACGATGCAGTAAATCCTCTGATGAAATTTACACCATAATTCCGATTTTGACGTGGAAAGTAGCCATCAAGATAAGAATGGTTTTTTGCTACACCTATCCTTACGATTTGCACATGTGGGGAAATTTATGCAGCTTCTCCACATGTAAATACAAATTTCCAATGATTTAACAACCCGGCTGTTTCTCAATAGTCTGAGTTCACTCAACGTCATTTAATGAGCAACCCTCAATCGGCGAAATGTGCGCCACAGTTTTATAAGTGTGCTTTGGTTTTCTGGAGGAGGTATGGCCAAGATAACCTATGACCGCCGTGCAAGCGCCATATAGATGGTGCGCCAATTGAGAGATCGAGTCGCTGTCTGCGTCTGTAGGGCACATTTGGTGCCCAAAAGTCGGGGTGCTGACTCACCGCGATTGGGGTGCTCCATGGGGATTTAAGGGCCAACTCGTTGTCTCTAATAGCCCGATTCTCACGAATCTGCTTGGCACGTCACCCGGATTGTTCACTCGTTTGGAGGGGGGACCCATACCGCTAGTGCTCCAGGTCTTAGCGTCTTAGGAACTGGAGCCAATAGCGAATGTTCAAGGTTCAAAAAATGCCTTGTTCATGGTTCCCAAGTCCTATGGCGGGCCATACTCTTACGGCAGGTTTTCTCACAGGAACCAGAACTTTCCTATAACGCCACACCGAGTGTTCTCCAGGGACAGGCATTAGCCGCGTGACGGGGTCAGAGAAACCGTGGTGCCCACACTAAAGTGCTATTAAGCATACTGAAAGGCCTTCGGAAGACAATCACAGAGCGGACCGCTGTCTTGAGTTTACGGGAAAAGCTTCTAGATCTAACAAGCCAAATACCGCTACCTCTTTTTTTGCGGTGATCGTCAGGTGTTAGTCATTTTCCTTCAGGACAGAAGGGATATGGTCCAGCAGCGGTGGTAAAGAGGAAGAGCTGATGCTACTGCAGAACTGTGTGCCGGTAGGTTAAGTTAGAAGTGGGGCACAATCAAGAAGCTGAAGGCAAGTCTTCGGTGAGACACGGGGATACTCTAGAGCTTACCTTCCTATTCATGTCTTCCACAGCCTGAGAATACAAGTGGGTTGTACTGATGCAAAAGTAAGGTCGCGAGGGTAGCTACCCGGAGGGGGGGGGGGCACTCCCATGGATATGGGTAAGACTAGTGCTTCCAAACCAGGGGCATTCGGTGACCCACTGAAAAATAGGGGTCTTTGGGTGATAGAGAGCCAAATTGCCACAAAATGGGGGTTTTCCGAGTGACAAATGTACAAAATTTTCGAAAAATGGGGGTATTTGGGTGAGATTTTTGCAACATTTTCTAACAAATAGAGGTGTTTGGGTGAAAATTTTCAAAATTTCACCCAAAATAGGGTCTTTTGGTGACAGTGTTAAAATTTTCACAAAATATGGGGTCTTTGGGTGAAATTTGAAAATTGGGTCTTTGGGTGACAACAATGCTGAAAAAGGGGGTCTTAACAACCTTACATACACGTCACTTCCAAGATGGGAGGGTAGGGTAGCTATCGAGACCGCGGTATATTTCCCTCTCAGAAGTGAAAGGGGGATACGCTAGTGATCAACACCTACCCTGCGTGACCTTAAGACGCACCCATTTGGAGAAACAATTTGGGTTAAGGGCGATTCTCCGTGTCGATTTACCGCCTGTTGGCGGTTAATCATCCCAAATTTAGTCCGCGCTGCAGGTGGACTATTTTCACGGTAGCGTACGTTTTATATGTGGTATAGAGGTTTCTGTTCGGGCCCAAAACGAGACATAACTGCTGGAAATCTGTATTTTAATCAATATTTTTGAATTAAAAATCTTGCCGCCATCTTGAACTTCAATATGGTAGCCACCTGAAGAACAACTTATGATCACTGAAAGTTCCTGGGTATCAAAAACATAGATATAGACACCTGAACTTTAATCAGAACTGCTACAGAACTGGAAATATGGCTAAAATGGCAAATTTGACAGCCATTTTTAAAAATTTCATGCCGCCATCTTGAAATTCAATATGGCAGCCTCCAAATAAAATTCTG
Source organism: Ophioderma brevispina (assembly GCA_023653785.1). Classification (NCBI taxonomy): domain Eukaryota; kingdom Metazoa; phylum Echinodermata; class Ophiuroidea; order Amphilepidida; family Ophiodermatidae; genus Ophioderma; species Ophioderma brevispina. The sequence continues at coordinate 31,061 of JAMKCH010000215.1, read as the reverse complement.
AGATCACAAACAGGTTCATTGGTATCAAAAGCATAGGTTTAGACACCTCAAATTGGGTTTAGTTGATGTAGAATTAAAGATATATGTCCAAAAAAGTGTGCTTTTGGCGGCCATTTTGGAATTCAATATGCACGGCAACAGGGGGCGTCCCGTAATATTCTTAGGTCTATTTTTTTAGGAACGCTGATGATATAGAAGTCAGTACCAATTTCATGGCTTTCTTCAAAAAAATGAACGATTCTGATGCTAACAGCTCTAATTATACTGCATTTTTCTTCCCAATTCAAGTTAGATTTCGTATCCAAATATCATACTTTAAGAAATAGGCGTAACAAAACATCCAAGTTTTTCAAAAGGGTGTTTCAATAAGGTGAACACCCTTTCTGACACATGTACTTTTCTGAAAACTATGAATTCGGTTTCAAGGTGATAAGGGGTCAAAATTTTTAAAAATGTTCCGATTGTGTGAAAAGTACACCATGATGTTTATCTGATTTGATTTTTGATTTTAGTGGTCCCGCCGGAGTTGAACCGGGGACTTTTAACACAAGTTGGCGGATGTAAGAGTCAAGCAGTGTCGCAGCTGCTGACAGGCCCCCCCCCCTAAAATATTGCTCCCAGGGCCCCCCTCGGACACCACCTAGTCGCGCTAAAGTGCGATATTGCGTTGCTTCTTGACGCTAAAGGGGCCCACCTTCAGCTGCTGGCACGGGCCCTTTTCTTAAATCCGCCTACTGCTTTAGACCAAAGGCTAATACCATAAACCATTGGGCCAGCGTCTCCTAACTTACCTTTTTGGGGAACCCTTCGTAACAGACAAACATTTAATTGGTGTGCTTTTTCAACACAATCGGAACATTTTGTACCCCTTTGTGTAAAACCTGAAATCCAAGCTGGGGCATGAAAGGGGTGTTGTGGCAAGTGCTTCCACATTTTTTATAATTTATCAATCCATAAAAGTACTTGCGTACCATACGTAACAATTCACAGTTTTATCCAGATTTGCAGATGAGATCTGTGCATATAGCCCCCACTAAGTTCGGCATGTGTACCAGTCTACAGAAAGAGGGCAGTTGAGTTCAGCGGGTAGGTATCTACCAGATGGTATTCGGTCTTTGGGCACATTCAGTTGTGTTTTATAACATCCTACGTCACTTATTTGTTGCATGCGGAATCCATCCTTTGGCCGGGGGAATAGTTATGGCCCATTGTATTAACAACTCTACAGATACAATGCAGGTTTGTTGTTTGGAACGTCAGGGCAAAGAGGTTCGATATAGATAGAGAGGCAAAACGTTACGTAATCTTTAGAAATACACCTGTCTCGCAGGTTGTGCCGACCACAAAGAAAACATAGAGTACCAACAATAAAAGCAATGGCTGCCTCCGCTTCTTCCACATCTTGTGGGTGCCGCTTTGCATATGATACACTAATCGGTAGGGATCAAATTAGTGTAGGTTTAGAGGTGGCCCAGGGTACTAATAGTGTACCTGGATATTGTGCTCAGATTACTCTTTTTTCTCATACTGCAATGCGCGCTAGTAAAAGATTGTATTCATTGAGGCGGTTTATTTAAATCAAGACACTGATGTGTTCTTTCATTCGTTGTGTGGCCATGGGTAGGACAAAATTTAACCACCCAACCATAGCACCCATCATCCAATAACTGATATTTGGCGGATTGTTGTATCGAAGAGACATTATGTGTGTATAAGCACCCAATAATAATTATTCCGTGTGCAAATATTCAAAATGTCCGCGCCCCGCCACGGCGACTGGTTTTGAATGGGTTTCACCCCTTGGTCAGGCCGACTAGTCAAGATACAAGGTCCTAACATGTTACAAACATTGATGTTAACTGGTCTATTTAGATTTCAAACCATCGTGTCACCGGAGGAAAAGTTCTGGAACAGGGTCGATAGTTGGGAGAGAAGGGCAGAATAAGTAGCCCGATTCACCTGTTCATGAAAAGATGAATTAAATAAGATAATCGGCCCTTTCATTTTTACAGAGAGAAGTGCAAAAGACTTTTGTGTTACTTGATCCAAAGCACGGGCTACACGGGCGCTCAAAAAGTTACATTGAATACCATTGAAGCAAATAATGATAGTCAGCATGTATTTAGAATTAGTGTAGCTATAAAGGCGTAATATACATGACTTGATTGATTTATTAAGCACAGAATGATTTTTCTTTGCTATATAGGACTACATGTTTCAATAGAATTAGCGAGGAATTTAATTTCCATTCAATGCACATACCCTCATTCCATGCCAATACCCTTTCGGGGGAAAAAGTATAGAGGTGACCGAGGGGTGGAATCTACTATAATCATGGGCACTAAAGGCATACAATTGCGAAAAATAACATATTTACCACAGTGACACCAGGGGTCATTATATCTATTATAAAGAGACGTGTAGCAAAAGAAAAAATATTCGTAAACACGTCCACAAGTAGAGGCTAATATAAACTGGCAGCGTGGAGCTGAACGCGAGCAGAAAATGCTAAGTTTATGTCCGTCCATGATTAAAATGTGCAACTCAAAGAGAAAGGACCTCTAACTTGCTTGCCTGAACAAATAAAACAACAAGGATGAGGGTAGACGCGACATGGCCCTATTTACCGGCTATTGATATTGGAAGAACGTTTCCAGCAGCCGTTGAATTATTTAGATCTCCGATATTAATTATTTAATTTACAAATTCCTTGCTTGCACCACATAGACATTTTCGAGCTTGCTTTTAAACCATCACAATCACAGGTATAATTTACTAGCCAGGTACCAATAAACCGTGTTAAAATCTCAAAATTTTTTTTTTGAAAATTGGGGGGGGGCGGGGGGGGCTCTTCAAACAAATGCGAATTATTGCTAGCATTGTTGGTGGCGCTATAAACCTTGTAGTTGAAAAGGGGCGCGCCATTCAAACACACACAACAGACAGACAGACCCTGCGCGCTGTGGCAATCAAGCCTGTCAGAGTTTCAGTTTTCTCGTGAGCTATTCTTTTGATTTCAAGGTGATGATGTTACGATCATGGGCACGTGGTCATTTTAATTCGATTACAATTTAAATACCCCCCAAAAAAGTCGCTGCTGAAGTGATTTTTTAACAATAGCAATACTTAAAGACCAAATATAACTTTTAATCTCAGTTTCAGTTTTTATCTTCTTTAACAAATCCTCAATAAGTCCTCATTTTAAGTCTAGAAACGTTGATGAAAAGTGCCCTCAATCATAGTTGGACAGCAGGACTAGGACAGGGGCCTCACTAAAACGTGGTGTGGTGAGTTTCCTCTCCCATTGTGTAGGCCTAGACTCCCCGATGGAGGGGACTTCCCAGTCCCACTGATCTCTATCAGCGAGACTTCTCAGCTCCGTGGACTGAACAAAGGTTACGTTGGTGTTCTCAGCATCACACAATACAGCAACGTAACCGCACTGCTATAGCTCGATAGCTGTATCGTACAAAGCACAGCGACATGCTATATTACATACAGTGTGAGTAAAAAAAACCCTATATTCAGAATAAAAAAATAATTAAAATAGTTAAGAATTGTTTTTGCTCAAATGGTTGCAATGGTTATAAAGAAGGATAAACAGGCTTTCAGAAAACGTTTATTTGGTGTCATTTGGACTTTGGAGAAAGAAGTTACGCCTATTTTGCTGAGAGACTTCAAAATCCTGTTTGGCCGATTTTGAGTCAAACAAAGATGCATCGCTTACATAAAGTTACATGGTCTTCAGCAGTGATTTGAGTACAAACATTTAACACCAAATTATTGTTGAACAATAGAAGGTGGGAGAGTAATTGAAGGATTATAAAAATAATATCCCAGAGATTACAAAAGAAAATGCTAAGTAAAAATGTTCAATTTCCTAAATAAGAAATTCAAATAGCTGGTGTAAGACCAACGTTTAATTTGGTTCAGCAAGATTTCATGGCTTTCACCTACAACGAAACTTGGGAGCAAAAGTGAAACCATAGAAAGTTTTTATTCCGCTTGAAAACAGCAGTGCGACAATGAATTTTAAGGTTTAATTCCGATTTATTTACAGAAAACTTCAGCTTTAGTTCTTCTTGCGATTTATGGACGCTGAGTATACTGTATTTGTGCAAAAATAATTTCCTTAGAGATGTAAAACGAAAATCTCTGAGCAGTTTCATTATGTTCATGAACTGAGACATTGATATGGAGTGATTTTCAATAACTGACTCTTTATGATTGAACAATTGTAATTTATTTTTTTGAAGATATTTTACTTATAATTATGTTACAAAATAGACCATTTATTCAAACTGATATGTTTTTGTCGAGAAGAAATCGATACAATCTGAAATTGCATGTGTGAATTGTCTTTGCTATAATGTGTTATGGTATACGTCGGTGTCAGTCTCTCCGCATTGTATGGCTAAAATCGGCCAAACTGAATTTTTAGGTCTCTCCGCAAAATTGACATAGTTTCTGAACCCAAAGCCCGAAAGACACCAAATAAAAATCTTCTGATAGCCTGTTTATCTCTGTAAACAACCAAAGCAAACATTGAAGCAAAAATAACGTTTAACCTTTGAAGAAAAAATCTTTCTTGAATGTAGGGTTTTATTGACTCACACTGTATAGTTCGTATGTAACCACCAATTCACTAATACATTATACCAGGCCTGGTGAGTACCAGTGAAATACAGCATGAGGTGAGTAAAAATCGCATTTGCCAAATAATATCTATTTGGCAAAATAACATGTTCCCCTTCAAAGTTCTTTTTTTATAAAAACATTGTTTGCTGTAGATTTTTAAAGAGGAGTACATATGGAACTAATTCCATAAAGGAGGCCGAATAGCGTGCCTGCAATAATCAAATCAGAACGTTAACCTGAACGGAGAATTGATTTAGCACATTTTTGCTAGGTACATTTTATTTAGTTGGGTATATATAGGGCTATCACATGAAGTCTGCAGTATGTAAATTTATATAAGCTCGCTGCAATACCCTCGTATACCAATCAACAGAGTCAGAATGAGAAATCTCTGAAATCGAACCTTCACACGTACTGATTATATAGGCCTATCTAAATTGAAAAGGTCTGCTTTGGCCATACGGTGAAATATGCACAAAATTCTAGCTAAATTCTCTCCCTTAAATTGAAGCTTGCGCAATGCAGGGGAAACCCCTATAAAATGAAGCGAAGTATACTATCGCGTGACCTTCGGTCATTGTTGTCGTGTACATGCATTCAAACAGGTCATGTGCCGAATCATACATCTACAGGGCTAATGTATTCGGCGCGGGGGATTGATATAGAACTTTGTTTTAAATTGACCCGGGGCAGGGGGTTCAAAATTTCCTAATTCGGAATTTCATTACAATATTGTGATTTTCTATATAAAAGGAAATCGATTTGAGCTTATATATGTTAAACATGACCACGAAAAGAGTCATTTTACCTCTTATTTTTAGTCGGTACATATTTGACCAAGTATTTTTAAGTGTGTAATTTGAGACACCCAACAACGTTACTGTTATTAATCACTGATTCTAGGACCTCTTAATTGCTCGAGCAAGCAGACAACACATGGAAGTAGTAACAAATGATTATCATTGATCATTGAACTTGACAAAATGCCCAACAGATGAGGCTACATATTTTCTGTTTGTCTAACACATGGGTAATAGTTCTTTCGCCTTCTCTTTTATATATCTAGATGAAACAATGTGATATAATAGCCTCATATTCTCTGTTTGCCTAACACATGGGTAATAGTTCTTTCGCCTTCTCTTTTATATATCTAGATGAAACAATGTGATATAAAATGGCTACTGCAAGTAAGGACCAAAATGGCTTTATCAAGTGCTGCAAAGCCCTTCAAGTTGCGTCAAACCAATCTGTGCAATGTGTGGAAACAGTTCTGAAGAATTGGCATGCACGTAAACAATGTATTATGGGACCTTGTAGTCGACCCAGACCCAGACCGCATTGGCATCTCCAGGAATGCAAGAATAGGGGTAAACCCAAAGAATCGTCATCTTGCCAGAACTGTGTTCTTTGGGGTAAGGCAATTGAAGCCGTGTACTACCCACAGCAAGAAGGGACGATTCCATGGGGGAATGTGAATCCATCTTGTCTTTGCGAGAATCACATAGAAGTAGCCAAGGCATTTGTCATCCAGAAAGATATGAAATTCACTAAACTTGAGGAATTGGACGCAGGCAGTCTGTTGTCTATAATGATGAGATTTGCAGAATTCCACAAAGAGAACCCTAAAGAATATGACATAATTGAAAAGGTATGTCGATAACAGTGCTGTTAGCATAAAACGCTTAAAGAAATACAAGTTCATTCCATTTTGGATCTGGATCAACAACCTCAAGTAAAGCGGGTTCCCGCATCACACTAGAGGACTCTGGTACCTAGAGTAATGAGTGCAGGTAACAGACCCGGGATGATCCCCTACTCTTTTCGATGAGGTCTGCAACTTTTTACGTGCTCAGGATTGACTCCACTGACACACGCGGTACCAACAGTTTTACATGACTCTCCGAACCATGAGGCGCCGGGCAACCATTGCATATACCTGCACATTCTACTTGGGAGCGAGGAGAAATTTCATATTCTGCAATTTCCGACCTTATAGGAACTATTTGAGTATGACCAAGAAACCTGACTCTCGCGGGGCTGCTCGGTCGATGTTGTACCCTGCCGACGGTTCAGCGCCTTAGACTGCTAGGCCACCTCGCCCTCCTAATTTTGATTGAGTTGCAGCTTCTCAGCTTATCTGAGTCATATGCACTTTTTCACTTTCAAGACTGCTATTATCTCCACAACAGTTTTGGGAATACGTAGATATCTTGTGCCCTCTTTCAAAGGTAATGGGATTCTCCTTGGCGCTAATAAATCCGATATCAAGAGGCCTCTGTGTGTCCAGAATTGGACTGCAAAATTATATGTCGAGCGCTTAAACATCCACGCTTCTGTGTGCAACTTGCTTTGCTATTTGTTAAGAACGGAATACTTTTATGAAGATATCAACGGCTGTTATTAATGTCTCAATCAGTTATCCAAGTTACCTATGTGCCAGCCTTACCACTTATCGTTCTGTTAGAACCAGTCTGCGTTTAGCCTCCGATACCACCAGTTTGTATGTATCACGTATGGAATACAAACAGCTGTACGTATTTAGAGTCTTTTTAGAATGCCAAACGCATGTGGTTTTATTTGCAGTACTGTTCATAACTTTTATAAAAAGTATGAAAGAACTTCTTTCTATGTCAGCATATCACCAATAAGAGCTTTACTAAATAAACATGGAATAGTCATTTTAGGCAATTTGTTACTATAGCCTCACGAAAGTAACTATAGCTTACATATTACTGCCACCATTACCCACATTTCTTCAATCTATCCTACCTAAAACAACACTTGGCGTACATTACAAAGCTTAATCTTATTTTTCACTTTGCGTAACAGAAATATGGTACGTGTCCGTCTTCAACAGGGCTGACGTGTTTGAAGTGTTAATAAATGTTGTTGGTTTCATTAACTTCAGGTTTCAAAAAATCGGAATAAGTGATTCACACATGAAATTAACAAGGAACCTTGAACTTGAGGATACAGAAGTGGATGACATATTTGATTCACTGAACGCCTTTGTGTCTTGTTTAGAAAGATTACACCCTCAAGTGTTCACAAAGCGTCAGGCTGAAGAAACGAGGAGGCGTATTTTTGAGGTTCGTAGAATGATATGATCCGGGGGGGGGGGGGGGGGGGTGTTTTTTTTTTTTTTTTTTTTTTTTGCAGTTGTATTCAAAGATGGATATGATGCGTGAACATGGACTTCCGAAATGCACCCTAAACACGTATTTCCACCGACTGAAAAACATACCCTAAACAAGCATTTTTGTGTTTTTACTCACCATAAATAAGTCTTTTTGTCAGTTTTTGCTACCGTACACAAGTGAGCAATGCATTGTGTTGATAATATACCCTTATTATCTGGCTTTGCTCATGTTTCTTTACTTCCAAATTACAATATTTTAAATGATTTTGATCTCGCGTACATCACAATTTCAGGGTTACGAAAAAACATACCCTTTTTTTTAAATATTTTGCTGTTTTTGACACCCTAATCAATGTACGCGCGTACATCGTCTGTTGGAAAAAAAACACCCTTTTTACGCGTTTTCTTGTTCACGCATCATATCCACCTTGGAATACAAGTGGCCCCCCGGGGATATGATGTACTTAAAAATTGTCGCAAAATTGTCGAGGCAATTTACATGTATGTGAGACCGGGTCAGATTGTTGTTTGCAGAATCACTGATAAGGATAGGGAATTCTTCCAATCACGATTAGAAAACTGAAAAGAAAAAAATTAATGTTTGTCATTCATAATTACACACGAAAATCCAAATATCACTATTGTATTTTCATAAAAATGATAGAGAGTATAGTAATTGCTTCTCTGTTACATTTCAAGTATTGCCTTTCATTAGGTATAAACAAGAGAGTAGCATATCTTTTCTTCCCAAGTCTTTGACTCTTGGTCAGTGACCATCAGTCTTTCGTAATCATTTATTCATGCGCATTATATATTTAATGTATGTATTTTTAAACGTTTCCGTGTCTTCTCTATTCGTATAGGAATTTTAATATAATTTTATTTTCATAGGTTAGACTAACTTCTGATACTTCAACGATCACGAACGAAACCTTAAAAGACTCTACCGGAAATTTCGGATCATGGCTAAAAACACTTGAAGAAGAAATAGTAATAATGAAGAAGGCGATAGAAAGAAACGAAATTGGAAGTAAGACTTCTTTTAAATGTACCAACTGAAAATATTGCTCAAATGAAATCACAAAATTAGCAATGATGAATGATAAATACCATCCGTGGAGGCATGTGGTAACGAGTTGAAATAGTCGGGAAAGACTGATGCTATAAGAGAATAGGAAGTAACATGTCCAAAGTTGTCTGAAAATCTCCCCTGTGCTAATGAAAGACCTTACCAGTGATCAACCCAAAAGAGTCAAAATACTTGAAATTTGCAAGAATAGCTTAAAAGTGAAGGATAAGGCTATAGAATTCTCGTAAGTTATTTTTCCAACTGAAAAGTTGACAGTGAAGGAAGAAAACAGTAGTTTCAAAGGTATGAATCTCCATTCAATTACGTTTCCCATTTTGTCCCATTTTGTCCTTATTAGGTTGCGTTTGTTCATATATTACTTGTAAGGTATTTTAAGTTCCCTATACTTGCTACAGACATGCGTAAATCTGTTTGATGATTTTCTCGATTTTCTGATTTAGCGAATCACTAATAGTGCTTTTATTGAATAAGGGGTAATTCATGTACAGAGGGAAATGCTAATATATTTTAATTGTGTTAAAGCGTATACCAACATTTTTGTAATGTCACGTGAATTACAAAAAAGTATAGTTTGCTATAGCTACGATTTATGGTTTGTTAAAATATGGAAATAACATTCAAGTTCATAGGAGGAGGTAAAGTTTCAGAACGCTCCGATTCTTTTCAACAAAATTGGCGTCAAATTGTTCATCTCGTTGTAAATAAAAGTATAAAGTAAAATATAAAAGTTCAAGTAATTCCATGCATTTCTAAGGCTCGTTATGAGAGATTGCTACGGGATTTTTGGGAGGCCGCTAGCCGCTGCATTAGGTCAGAAAGCAGACTGCCTATAAGGTCAATATTAAATGATAAGATGGAGTGAATAAATCTTGTTTTTCATAATATGGCCTTACGACATGTACGACGTTTTAGAATTACGGTAGACTAATTAAAATCGTGTCATTTTTAATTTTTCTTCCTCAAGATGACCTAACCGATTGTTGGCCTCTAGTTTTATATCTACCAGTCAATGCTATTAAAAAAGTTCAATTTCGCTTACCCTGTACAAGTTTTAACACCTTAAATAACACATGAATTAGCACAAGGTGGATATTTATGAACGTTTGATATGTTATTTCTCCTACTCTTTAACATAATTCCTGAAAATTTCAGCTTGGGACTATTTTGTCTAGATTTTTAATTGGGCCCTTATAGAATTGTAATTATCAGCTATTGGATTTGGACTATTATGGAAAGCCATCACCTATCACCAACAGAAGGTATGCAGTGCAATATATGCAATCAGCCATCCATCCATCCATCCATCCATCCATCCATACATCCATCCAACCAACCACCCATCCAACCAACCAAACAACCATCAAACCAACCAATCAACCAACCAACCGTCCGTCCGTCCGTCAGTCCGTCCGTCCGTCCGTCCGTCCATCCATCCATCCATCCATCCATCCATCCATCCATCCATCCATCCATCCATCCATCCATCCATCCATCCATCCATCCATCCATCTATCCACCCACCAACCCAACAAGCTACCCACTCATCCATGTCAGGTTTATAGTCATTTTCCTCTAGGGACGTAAGGGATATAGATGATGTCTCCCCAATGTTTATAAACACAAATTAGCCTTCTTCCCAAACATTCTTCGGGGAAGACAGCAGACCAACATACTAATCATTATAATAATTTTATGGATTAAGAACGATGTTTTTAAAACACACGGTTCCTTGTCAGTAGCAGACAATTGCTATTGTTCCTTTATCTAAGTGACGTGAGGTACTAAGTGACATTGTCTATTCTGTACCATCTGTTACGTTCCTCATAAAATGATAATCGTCGTACCTTTAGATTATCTAAAAATCAGCAGTCCGATTTGGACTATTTTGGAAAGTTCTGCTAGTTTTACATTTTGCTTCTTTATTATCGACAGGCCACCAAAGGATTACAAATAAGTTCTTGACGCAGAGGATCTCATATCCTTATTGGGAAGCGTTTCTGCACATAACAAAGCACAAACAACTGAAAGAGGAACACGAATTAAAACTGTACGAGGTTTTACAAGGTGTTGGAAAACGGCCCTCAACGGTTTGTTCAAAGAAAAAGAAAGATTTGTCTTCAAGGCAGAAGAATTTAATGACGATTTACTAGCGATTGCATTTCAGATCGGAATTCTGACTAAGGAAAATATACACCCAGAACTGAATCCAGTTCAACTGATTTCATTTTTTCATAAGACATTCCAGGAGTTCTGTGCTGCAGTCTATCTATTGACCTTATTCAAAAGCAACCGACAATTATTTGAGGATGTCTTACGACGCATTACCGTAACAAATATCGAAGAAATGCGAAATGTACTCCAATTTTGCTGCAGGAAGTGTGCGCTCAGTCCTGAAATTACTGGGGAAACTGAGCTAATCTTGTGTCATGTCGTTCAGTTATCGCGTGATAGGATTCTTGCAGACCCAGTAAATTACGAAGAAGGTATGCAACTCTGGGTAACAGCAGATAGTCGGTGGGATATACCATTGATGCTTTTATTGGAAACCGATTCAAAGCCCATGCACATTCATTTGTACCCCCTCTTTGATGATGAACTATAGGCCATTGCTCAACATTGGCAATTACAATCAGTCACAACCGTTACGAATTGGAAGCTTTCAATTTTTTCCTTGATTCTGTATTCAATTCTCGACTCTCCCATAACATTTTAGCCTGCGTAAGAGAGGTCAAGATAAAGTATTTTGGAGAATATTCAAATAACCGATTGGACATATGCCTCAAACTTTTGGCATGTATACCTAATCTACAAGGGCTTCATTTATACAGAGTTTCAAGTCATGCACTGGCGGCATTAAGCATGCTTCCGATGTCCATTAAAGGAAAGATCATACGTTTAACCTTATACGAAGGCGATTTTGAAGTAAAGTCCTTGTCCACCTTATTGGAGCAATTAATTTCTTTAAAAAGCATTGTACTTGGGGATTTTCATGACAATATCGACAAAGATCATATAGCAAAGATACTCTCTGCTGTTAACTCAGATACGATACAGGAATTTTCAGTATCACTAACCGACTCACTATATGTCAAAAGCGTCTGTCGATTTATTCCTACCCTGGTTAATCTCGAGCTTAACAGGTGCTTGAATGAGTCCGATTGCGAGAAGTTATTTGCAGCATTTGTTAACATCGGCAGTACATTAGTTTCTGATCACCGATGTGCAATCGGTGGTAGCACACACCGAATTTTACTGCCTTGCACGCGATTGCAACTTTGCGATGTTCGAATATCCAGTCATGCTGCAAGAAAACTTGTGAACGCGTTAAATTACTTGGGCAATTTAAATGTACTCAGTTTGAGGAATGCATATATGGGCGATGAAGGAATAGCATTAATAAGTTCGAATTTGAAGTTCTTGAATGGATTAGAATCGCTAGATTTATACGGTAACAATATTGGTTCAAATGGAATGGCAGAATTTGAAAGGAACCTTAAAAGCATACCCAATCTATCGTCACTTTGTTTGTCATACAACTGTATTGGTATTGGATTAAACGTCTGCTCTAGGTTCCGATACCTAAAGAACCTGACACAATTATATTTGCAAGACTCAAAACTTAACGAAGAAAGCCTGATTCAAATTGCGAAAAATTTGTTTAACGTAACCAATCTGCAGATACTAGATTTAGAAGGTAATCATTTAGGTAATGCAACACCGGATTTATGTCTTGGCTTGACGCACGTAAGACAACTTAGACATCTTAACTTGGAAAGAACTGACCTGACTGATGATGGGCTTATCCTTCTGCCCTTTGCATTTCTTAAAGAGTTGAAATATCTCAAGTTATACAATGAGCAAGAAGACTGCGGTCCTCGAGGTGTGGCGTACTTATTCAAAAGTCTTCATTACCTGAAGAATCTTGAGAGACTGACAGTAAAATATTCCAATCGTTGGAATGACAACAACGTGGTCCTAAGAGAATGCTACCAAAAATGTTCTTTGAAAGATTGTCAAAGAAAATATTGGCCAGAACTTGACATAAATGCATTGCATATTGAACATATCATAAGACATTTTAGCTGAACAATGTTTCAGTACTGAGATTTTCTACCAAGTTGAGATAACATTCATAAGTAATATCATCACATTTGTGATAAAAGTATTATATTATTTCTCTATGTAACTTTGCGAAAAGTTTCTATAGCATGGAAACTACCTTATTTCATCATGCAAGAGAAAAATGGAATTTCTCTAGTTCTATATTGATTATAGACACCTTTCCAGAAAAGGGTATTATAAATAATATGGGATTTTCCAGGTATGATGTAAGTTACGGATTACAACATGGGTGGTTTCTAATGATGTCATTAATACGAGATCCAATTGGATAATGTAAGGTGATATAATGGCTATCTTAGAGATGGGCAAAACTAGTTGTAAAGCATATCGGGGGGCAGGACACCAAAGTTAATGCACTAAAGTTGGGGGAAGGGTTATTTTGGGTGCCTGTAGAAACATGTAGGAAATATCCGCTAAAAGTTCGTTTTTTGGGGGTGACCATTTTCTTTTAAACCAGATATCGCCCGGTGCTGAAAATTGGCACAGAGAAAGAAGAAGTAATTTAAGGAGGATTTATCTGGCGCTCACCAGGTGAGCACCAACTAGATTGTTAGTAAAAAACCCTGATATTTTGAATTTCGCGCGTTTTCCAAAAATCCCTCAAACTGACAAAGCAATTTAAATTTTCGCCGTTGCCTACTCTCCTTCTACTACACGTTTACAACACATCGCACAATTCAACAACGTACGAGCAATACGTATCGTGTTATTTCAGCTGTATCAGAGACTGGAACTTCCCAATTGACGACACGGTAGAGCTTGACCCGTCAATTCCCGGGTAAAGCCCGGGGCTATGAGATGCAGTACATCGGATGAAATCGCGGTGTGTTTTCCGATGCAAAAACCTGTCGCGGACAAAAGTTTTAAAATACTACTTCATTTATCCGACCTTCTATTGGTATATTCCAATTCCCTTGCTGTTTTATCACGAATATATAATTTATTAGGAACAATAAAAACCAATACTGCTGTATTATGAACAGTTTTCTACAGTTTTTGTGTAGAATTGTAACAAGGGCAAATGTTAGTATTAGTCCGTCGTGCATAGCATCGATTTAATGCACTGTCCTGAGGTCAAAAGGTGAGAAGGAATAAGTGCTTTGCTCAAAATTTTGTGCAGAATCCAAATCAAGGTCCCTTAGTTGTCAGCTTCCGTCTGGTTATGTTAAAATATGCATTTTTTACAAAAGTCTTGTTTTTTGTCAAATAAAACACCCCAAAATGGTATTTTCCCCCCTGTAAAAAGACTACCTTTTTAGGCTCTAAAAGAATGATTTTGGTATCAAGGATAATAGTTACTTGGGCCATTGTAATCTATAAGACAAAGGTGGCAGACATAGAGTTTCGTGGGGTATGGGCTAAATATCTTATTTTTGGGGAAAAAAAGTCATTTTTTGGCATTTTTTTATTAAATCTTTTTATTTTTAATTCATTAATCACTTAACTTAATTTGGAATACATATTATTTCATATATATATTGGCTGTCACATGTATACCTCTAAAACCCCACCATTGTCTTCTTTGTTATTTCCCTACGAAATTTAGCCAATCTCACTACCCTTACCTAAAGCAGATTTTGCACTTTCTTTATTAGATAAAATGCACTTGAGTACTACTACACTTGACTGCAAGTGCTAAAGTTTTCAAAGGTTTTCCAAATATAGGAATCGTGTACGATTTTTTGGATCAAAGCTGATCAATCACGGTGACACTACATTTAACTTTTCCTCATGTACCAAAGTGGTATTTTGTGGTTGGAATGGTCAGTCATACAATCTTGACCGTCGGGTTATAGGCAAGCATTGTTGATATAGTCGCCCGGGGTATAATCGCTTATCTACGGATTCCCGTGTACCCGCCATGACTATAACAAAACCAACTTTCTTGCTTCGTGTTTATGGTCCCTATACACATTTGAGATGTTTCACAAACAATCAAGATGGCGTCCAAAATGTCTGCCAAAATTGGTAAAAGTATAGACAATGGTTCATACATTCAATTTGGTTTTCTTATAATTAACAAGTAATTACCCATTATCTGACTTTTCCCCATCAAATAAAATGAATGGAATTTTTGTTTCCTGGGCATAGTAATTTTCCCATTATATTTTTGTTAAGTATAAAAAACAACGTTAAGATGTCGTACCAAAAAATGCCCGCCACATACACTGTACCAGTCAACGTATATCACTTTTTGAACACTTCCAATGCGTTTAATTATGTATTTAGATTTTACACACAACAAGGACGCGTTCACAAGATTAAACACTAAAACATAATGTTAAACATGCGTTCGTGTGTAGTAATTAATTACACTTCACATTTAATTATTTCCAGATTAAAACATCTTAAAGTGCTAATAAACACTAAAACCTGTTTATTTTACTTTTTGGTGATAATCTTGTGCAAGCGCTTCTATAACCTTTTGTATACATGATACACTTTACCTAGTTGACGTGTTAAAAAGTGTTATCCCGTTTGACTTTTTACAGTGTATACAAATTCAATTAATGCACAAATAGCCGCAAGTATGTGGTAGCAGCATAAATTAGTCAGTTGACAAGTAAGTAATGTTGTACCTAGTAAATATATCTAATGCCTGATAGGTGCTTTTTTACAAGTGGCTAGTAAAGTAGGCAAATATGAAAGTTTTCTTATCATAATTAACTATGACCCCGTGTATTTTGAATGTAGTTACCGTTTCTTAAGTTTCCTTTGGCATAGACCTTCTTCTTGGAATTTGATGAAAGAAAAATGGTTTAAAGTTTAATTTTTAAAAACTTGTCCCTGCTTATACAACTATGCAACAAAATTTTGAGCTGATTTGAGCAGATTCATACAATTGTCAGTATTTGCATGGAATTCCCGCTATAGGAATATTAGGTCAAGCAAAAATGGTACTAAAATGAACATTTTGTAAAGCTTTGAACCTGTTTATCCAAATATCCAGCAAATTTCAGTATTCCAGCTGATTCATACAATTTTCAGTACTTTGGCATAGAATTCCAGCTAGAAATATCAGGCAAAAGCGAAAATTGTACTAAATTGGGCAATTTATGAAGTTCCCGACACTGCTATATATCAACATATACTAGCAAGCAAACTTTCAGTATTCAGTGATCACTTCACTGATTCATACAATTACTAGTAATCCGGGTTGCAGGCGAACCGTCCTCTGGACTCCCAGTCCACCTACAATGGTGAAGATATGGCACTCAGTTCGTGACTCTTCATCTTCACGTAACAATTATTTCACGTTTTATTCCGTTTGTCGTCTTGGATCCCGGAACTATGTTTCCCGCCGAACCATATCTCCTCCTTTTTTCCACCGGACAACCGGTACTTTGGCAGGTGAATTCCACTAGGATATCAATTAAAACAACAAATGTACCGAATGCATGTTTTATTAGTGATTGCCGCTCCTTTTCAAATTCTTGTTTTTTTCAATTTTTTAAGCTTGCAAACGTTAATTATTCCTGAAACCACTTGGACCTAGGGTTGTTTTTCGAGACTAATGAAAGTTTTGTTGGTAAACGGTGGACAAGTAATGTCCATTTAGTACCATTTATTACTTTAATCTGATATTTCTAGTTGGAATGTTTCCCGAAATATTAGTTTCTTAGCATTGTTTATAACCTATTTGCCATTCGCTATATATAAACTAGCAGCGGAGGAGCGATTTTCAAATTGGAAGGGCCACACTGGCACTTTATGGCAAATTTTTCCAATACTTCACTCGTTTTCTCATGATCTTTGATAAGCCCGACGTGTTCGAGCGAGTACATAAACCACTTTTGGAAATGGGGGGGGGCCCCACTTTCAAATTGGAGAAACCATGCCCCTGGCTTTCCCTGGATCGCCCCGCTGATGGTCAACTTCCGCAAGTACTGGCAATTGTATGCACAGCTCCAGGTTTTCCTGGAATACTGCCGAGTTTCTAGATTTTGAATAAGCATGGGCCCAGTTTGCGATATAAAAGTCCATTTTGTGCCATATTTATTGACATCATCTGTTGCTCCTACTGGAATTCCATGCCGAAGTACTAACAATTGCATGAATCCGCTCAATTATCAGATGGACGTTTGCTGGTATAGTTTAACAAGCGGTGGGCAATTGCTAAAAATGTCCATATTTTAGGACAATTTTGGCTTTCACGGATAATTTTTAACTGGAATTTAATGCCGGGTTATTAGCAATCGTATGAATCAGCTCAAGAGATTCCTTGAATACTGAAAGTTTTGCTAGGATATTTTTGATAGGAGTGGTTAATGCTTTAATAAATTGGTCCTTTAGTACAATGTTTAGCTTTTACCCGATATTCCTATCTGGATGCCATGCCCAAAGTACTGGTGATTGTATGAAATCGCTCAAGTACTTTCTTATCATAATGAAAGTTTTTATATCATAGTTTATAAGCGCTTGACATCCCTATATAAAATGAATGTAGAACCATTTTTCTTTCATCAAATATTCCAAAGGAGAATTATATGCCTAAATATACTTAATACACAGCACTACAGTCAGTAACGAGTATTGGGGCATACTTTCGGTTAGCCACTTTGTAAAAAAAGGACCACTACCAGACTGTAGCTAACTTTTCTATGGGTTGTATAATAGTGAAAGAAACCAAAAAAAAATTTTCAATGATTTTTTTAATTTGACCCATTTATTGATGTTGTTATACACCATTTTCTATTTACACATTTGGCGTGTCATTGTGACACCATCGTGGATTTTTTTTAATTTGGGGTAAAAAAATCAATAATGGGAACTTACTTGCCTAATGATTAGAAACCAATTTCAAGAATATTTCCCAATTTTGACACATTTTTTTTGGATGTTTACACCCTTTTTCAGCATGTTATCCATTTTGGCAGCCTTTTTGGGCGGGTAGTTATGGATGCCATTTTGGAATTAATATAATTGGGACAATACAATATGGGAAATTTCTAACTAATGAATAGAAATCAAATTTCAATAATATTTTTCCAACTAACTTGCAAAAAACGTTGGAGGTATCACCATTTCTAAGATTTACCCCTTTTGGCAGCAATTTGACGCCATCTTTGATTTTTTTTAACAGCTCAAATCTGTCTTGTTACTGTCCAACGCCCCTAAAAAGGTCCAAACCGGGCAGGGTTGTTAGCTGAACGCTGATAACTGACGATAGGGGAGGAGTACTTAGTGGATTACTTCTGAAGGTAGTAGTTGTTGATGCTGTTTTGAAATTGGTTTAGTCTTCTAGTAGTCTTATATATTCTGGTATAAAATCCAGTCGACAATTTGTAATAGGACCAAAACGATGAGCACAAAAGTTGGTTTGGTAGAGTCATGGGGGTGTCATGGACCTCTCCGCAACTCAACTCTAATATCACATTGAACCGTATAGAATCGTCAAGAGATCAGTCAAGATTGTATGGATATACATGATATTCCACCACAAAATACGCTAGTGTACAATCCAACGATTGAGAGAATGAATTAGTTTTGCCCGTGATTGATCCCCCCAAATGACGCATAAATCATACACTGCTTCCTATAGTTCTGAAAAGCTTTGAACACGTTAGGCGCTTTTATAGTCAAGTGCAGTAATACTGATGTGGCATTTACCTTATACAACAGTGCAAAATCTGCTTACGGTAAGAGCAGTGATATTGCTAAAACAAGGAGGGAAATATGCCAAGTAAGGCATTTGTGTTTCTAGGTAAACAGAACATCCAAGTTATATCATGGATAATAATGTCTATTCTTCAAATTAGTTAATTGATTATCTTACAAATAAATGTTTAATTTAAAATAATTCAAAAATTGACTTTTCCCCCCAAAATTGAGATATTTAGCCCAAATACAACCACCTAATCTCGCTCTGTTCCTTTTTGTCTTATGAATACAATGAACCCAAGTCATTATTTATCATTTGATAAACCAAATTATCTTTCTAGCCTTAAAGATAGCCTGTTTACAAGAGAAATAACGATTTTGGGTTTTAATTAAAAAACGTGACTTTCCGTTAAAAATTCAAAGTTTTCACACCCTCAACCCGACTGCTGCCTGCTGCAACTAATACCTTGATTTTCGGATTCCGCACAAAATTTTTAGCAAGACTGACCCTCTCAACCTTTGACCTCAGCGTGCATAAACGCGAGGCGATGCAACGGACTATAATACGTCAGGGCCGGCAAATTCTCTTTCTTTCAGTGGTCACGCCAGTTATTGACGCCAAACATCCTCGTTCAGTACAACTGACATAACTCGCACATCCGTAACAAATAAGAATCAGTGACATTTGGTATGGAGGGTAAGGCAGGTGGAAATGCCAGTTTTAAAAAAGCGTGATGGACCCCGTAATAGCGTTAATTAATGCGCTGACCTATACACGACACAACCCAGATGGAGGTCTAGTCATAGGTGTTATAGCGGCCATCAACTGTGTACGTGGGCATTGAATGTAGACTGAGAATTCGTTTCAAAGGTTCACCCGTTCCCGGCCAGAGGCACCAAATGCAATTTTCCATCTACGGACAGAACACCTGCAAAAATTCTCGATACTTGGCCTAAAATGAGAGTAAATATAGCTGGCCGCGGCGATTGTGTTTGTGTGTGTGTGTATGTAGGTGTGGAAGCATTGACTGAGGCTAGCCCGAGGTTGCTCACTCATCATCCGCCGCTACGAGCTTCAGACATCATCCCATGGTATTTGCGGTTGTATCGAACACGGGCAATTGTAAATTTTAGTAGTATGCAATTTCAATATATGGTTTAAATCTCTCTGAAAAGTTCCATTGCGCACACTACACAATCATTGTCATTGAGTTACAATGCGTGACAGGGCGTGTGTACAAGACCCCCCATTCAGTGACAGTGTAGTCTGGCTTGCTTCATGCCATGATAAATAAATACTTCGTATTCGGCAATCTGACATTTCATGCATCGCTGCCTTGTAATTATGTTTCTAATATGTGCGCCACACTGGCCCTGACATATTTGTCCAGTAATTTTGTGTTTTAAACTTTTTTTAAATTTGAGTAAATTAATACCCATTTTGTCATTCAACAGACTATGCTCACGGGGCTGCACGATATCAAAACATTCATCGGGGCCTGGCACTTGTGTTCCACGAGCTCGTACAACGCATGCGCAAAAGGTCAGGATAGATGTGTTGGTGTTGCCCGGTTGTCTCAGCCCCGTTACTAATCGAAATACGCCCCCCCCCCGAAGCATATATAGTGCTGAGCTCACAAGACGACTTCTTTGCCAATAGTTTTGATCTGCAGAGTTGATAGATCTGAACAGTTCCTACCAGGATTAATATACGTTTTGCTGCCACATCAGTTAAAGTAAGCTGTTAACATGGATTTTTTTTTAATTATGGACAAAATTAAGTCCATTTTTGCAATTTGATCTTGAAATTTAGGAACTGTGATAAATTCTTGTCATGTGTGCACATAAACAAGTTGAGGAAGAGGTATGGAAAAGGAGATGTTTGTGTTATGTTAATGGTGGTTGTGGTGTATGCATGCATGCATGTGTTGTGTACAGATGTTTTGATGTGTCTGGTCCTGAGGGAATTGGCATTGGTTACAAATTAAATACTGCCAATTAGTAGCAGCACCACAGCTCATAGTGGAGGGGGGGGGGAGGTAGGACACGACTTGCTTGATTTGGGCATTGGGGATTTCCAAACGGTAATTTGGGGAACTGTTACATGCATTTACTATAGCAGTCTCTGTGTCAGTTATATAACAAAATCTCCTTTTAAACCTTAGTTCGATACATATTAGTAATTTCATGATAATTTTGGAATAAATTATTGACTTCAAAATCTGTCAGGGTTAGTGGATTAACCCCGAAACTCACATATGGGCAGTTTTCCACACATTGACAGTGTTCCCAAAGACTAGTACCCGGAAGTTGATGGCGTTTTGAATTCGCTGTTGCTGTTAGGTTGGCATGTCCTACCCCCTTTGAGTCATTTCACATCAACGCAAAGGGGGCGCACCACTAAATAGTTCCGGCAAAAACAGCGTAATAGTAGGTACTCCTTTTTAAGCTTTTTTAAAAACAATGCGCCAACATGTTTTAGGCGATATCTTATCAACTATTTGGAATTAGAAAGTAAAATTAGTGTCAATTGAAAGCTGTGAATTTCTGCATTGATATAATATAGGAAAAGCGGCAGATTTGTTTTTTTTTTTTTACAAACCAAAATCGTAGGGAACTACATGCCTTTCAGGGTGAGTATCGTATAGTGTGCTTCATTGAGATTTTGGCCCGAAATTATGCTCCAGAAGCAAATGGGCTAGGAGCATAATTATACTCGGAGACAGAAACCCTTTGATGAGCGCGTACTTTTCCGGACCGCCGTACTTTATTCCGTCAGTGAGTCAATGACGTCACGGGTGGCCAAATAAGACATTCCTGTGATTTTGGTCCCTTGCATGCTCAGTAGGCCTATAGTCGTAAGATTCACTATATGTAAAATAGATCTATAGCTTTAAAAAAATCAAATTTATCACTATCACCCAAAGACCCCCCTATTCTTTTGAAAAAAAGGAACATTTTTACTGAGAAGACCTCTACTTTCATGACTTTTTAGAAGATTTGTAAATTTGAAGTTTCAAACAAGACCCCATTTTGGGTGAAAATTTTGCAAATTGCTTGCCCAAATAATCCCTATGTATTTGTGGGAAGTTTGGAAGTAATTATAGTAAGTAATTATAGTCCGGCGTACTCACAGTCCGGCTACGACGGTAAGGAATAAGGCACTCAATTTAGTTGACTCTTCACGCAACATTGGTTTCACGCTTTATTCCGTTATCGTCTATGGTGTCCGGACTATGGCTCCCGAGGACTATAGTTGCTTTCACACCTCTCACCCAAAGACCCTATTTTGCATCTTCTCTGTCATCAAATACCCCATGGTTTGAGCTAGCCTTATACCCATACGTCCGTTTCATACATGAGTGTTGTCGTCCCCGTGAAATTTTGCCAGTTCTACACCCCCTAAACCTCAAATTTGGCCCAAAATTAAGTTCCAGAGTCCATATTACTTCCGAAAACCCTTCTTTTGCTAAACTTTCAATTCACAAGCTCCCAAGTCTGGCGCTTCACACCGCACACCCCTACCCAAACCAAAGTTGAGTGACCCCCCCAGGTGTGTGGCCCACAAGTACTTATTGGCTGCTTTCAACCTGCTGAAGTATGAATTTTTGTGAGATTTCAATAATTTCAGTATTTTTTTATTGCCAAATTAACTTGGTCTTCTAAGTTATGCTAAGTTATGCTAGCAATGGGGATTTCAAATGTCCTATCAATCAAATAAGCACATTTCTAGCAGCCTTCACACTTCATCATAAATTTTGCAGCTTGTTATATACTAGTCTCAACTCCATGGCACAGTTCAAAAGCTTAAACTCACTACTGTAATTTTCAAATATTAACTCTGCTGTCAGGTATGAGTCATGATACCCAGAATGCAAAAGGTCAGTTCATGTTATCATACAGGTACACAAGAAGATCGTTGCAAATGTGCCCCTGGAATCAGGGCCGTACGCAGGATTTTTTTACGGGGGGTGCGGGTCTTCGAAAAAGTTAAAACCTTTTTTGGAAAAAATGGACCTAACCCCCCTAAAATGCTCCTTTCTTGGACGTTTTGAACATCTCATCACCAAAAAAAGGACCTTTTCTCTAAATTTAGGACCTCTTTATCAAAACAATTGTCAAAAAGTGGACCTTTTTTCCCCTTTTGTGGAATTTGGGGGGGGGGGGTGCGACCGCACCCCCGCACCCCCACTGCGTACGGGCCTGCCTGAAATTATGCTATATTGTAGGCTGTTATGCACACAATTAGCAATCAAGGTTACAGATAAACAACACCATTGTATTCAGTATGGAGTATGACCTCTGACATGGTTTTGTATTACAGTTCACATACATGTGGATGGAGGAAGGGGTTTTTAATTTAAAATGAAACATAATTGACAAATTTCAAAATTGCTTTCCATCTTTTGGTATCAACACTGTCACTTCCTTAAACTCAACACATTTCCAGGCAGAGAGCAAATCCCAATACATTCACTTATGGCTCCAACCAGGGAAAGGGAAGGGGGGGGGGTAAGTGGACCTAATGCATCATGTGCAAACATATCTACATAACATGGGTATAGACTTGTGGCATATTCATTTTTTTTTCCAGAAAAAAAAACTATTGAAAATATTCAACCACAATCCTAACCACAACATAATCACAACTGCTTTTTTTAAACTCAATAATTCAATTCTTTACTTCAATCTGGTAGCAGAAAATGGACAAAATTAAGTCCATTTTAAAAAAAATCCATGTTTGTTGCCTGCTGTTGTCTTTTGAAGCTTAAAGAGCTTCAGTTTTGGGAATCAATAGAATTCCCATTTGTGGTCCTAAAAGTGGACATTTGCGACAAGACTTTGTAGAAATATTTGGCATCCTGGATAGATATACTGCTAAAGTATTGTGTCGTTGAGGGACCTATAGGACCCTGTCGTCTGCTGGACGTTATCTTCAGGGCTGTTTCGAAAAAGGAGATAATATTATATTGACTGAAAAAGTTTCCAAGAATTTGTTATCGCGCTGAAGATATAACTTGTTTGAACTGCAACATTTTTTAATCCGGGACTTTAGATACCACATCAGAGTGGGCATTTTTAAGTTAAAAACTTTAAGGACATTCTTGAGTGTATTAATTATTACTAGGCGGTCGGCGGGTTTCGCGATCACCTGGCTTTTTAAAAGCACTACTTGTTTGAAACCCGTTTTTCGCGATTACCCGGCGTGTGGGGCACGTATCCGCTAACCAATCGAAGTTCGAACATGATCTGGCCGGGCCTAAGCTACATCCACCCACCAAGTTTCGTAGCGTACGGGCCCGACCTCCGAGAAAAAAGGCGAACAGACAGACAGACACACGTGGCGTATTATAATATAGATTATTGACATTGTAATTGTTTTGGACATTCCAAATTCCTGAACTGATCGTTTTTATTATACAAAAATAAAAATGTGTTATGTGAGATTCAGATCATTTGTGCACAAGGCTCATTTTGTTTGTGTTTAAAGGGTTTTTCGGACCTTGACATCTACGAGATACCGTAATAATTATTGACAGCTCAACACTGGTAACTGAAAGTAATCATCATTGTTGCTCGCGCCCATCCGGGCGCGAGCTATAAGAGATTACTTCCAGAGAGACACCTGCGATTTTCCAATGTTGCGAACGAGGATGAGACATATTTGAGATGTTTTCAGATACATACATTTGTGGCATACTGCTCGAAATATAAACAATAACAATCGCTGATTTTACCAATAATTATGAATAGGATTTCAATGTTACTCCTTTTTTGATAACGATAAGGCTTTGAACAAGGCTTGGTGGCCAGGTTGGTGGCGCTATACATCAACATTGTCTATGGGCTCAGACGATGGCGGCCAAGACTCTTTCAATATAGCAACTCATCAAAACTCATCAAAACGAACCAAACATCACTTTGACTTTGTCAGATGTACTCTGCAGCTCCTCGCCAGTAGAGTGAGTGCGCTAGACGTATAGTTAGATGCTGGAGGGTTGGTTTCTTAAATACTTGGTTGTTTCTTCTTTAAATGCTTCTGTTGTAGTGATATTGACGAGGGTTTCAGGTAGACAGTTCCATTCGGGTTTATTGTACATCAAGCCTGTGCGCGAGTTCACAGTGTGTTAACACCAAGTGGGTCTATGTCTTGTATAAGATGTGTTGAGTTGAGTGCTTGGCTTGTTATTTGATTTGCCTGGCCGGAAACCTGCTTATTCTGGTATGAAGTGTTCCTCTATCACAGGTGCAATACGATGGAGCAGGGGACGTTCAAAAGCTTTCAAAGAGCTTGTAGGTATGGCTGAGGAGTGATATTGGTCTATAGCTCTTGGGATTAGATTGATATTTCCCAGGCTTTAGGAGTGCCATAACAAGTGCTTTCCTCCAGATATTTGTGAACCTGTGGGAAATAAGGCAGTAATTGTAGTGCTCAAGAAGCCACTCCTTTACAAATGGGTCTGAGTTTTTTCAGCTGTTCATTTGACTGTAAAACCAGAGTCACCACTATACCTCCTCCGGTCTGGTTTGATCTTCTTAGGCTTCTTGCTGCACTTGCCATTTGAAGCAGTTGGTGGACGACTTGGTTAGGTTCAAGGTTCTCTTGGATCGCCTTCGAAGCTTTCGAGGAGGACGATGCTCTCTTACTGGTATGTGTCAGCCGGTGGATACCAGCTTTTGATCTGCTTCTGGGAGATCCTCTTCGGACTCTTTTTCAACCTTTAGCAGTTGTTCTTCCATAGTCATATATTTTATCCAACATCAAGCATAAATGTGCGTTCCGTTAAATCATAGATATTAATTATTATAATGCTATTATATATATACGTATAATTTAATTGCCCATAAGTAATTGATAATAGGTGAGTAAACAGTTACCATCAATATAAATGCAAGATGAAGGACGAGGACAGGCATAAACGCAGAGCGTGCAAGCGCAGTGCCCTCAATAAGGTTTCTTAAACTTCATCTAGCAAAGATACCAAAGCACATACATATTAACAACTTTTTTGAACCCAAATAAGATGAAGTATATAGTCAAGCAAGAACTAAGGGGGCAAAGAAACGCAGAAAAAGATAAAAGATAAAGGAGGACGACGTATAATGGAGGTAGAGAAGCTAGATAAAAAATGATGGACATAATGGCATTAGGAATGAAGCAATGAGATTCAAGGGAGATGGATTGGGGTCATAATAACCAAGCAGCATTTTTTCATATTAGATTTAAAAATAGCAAATGAAGTAGCGTTTTTAAAATCAGTATTGAAGCAGATTCCAAAGCAGTGGGTCTTGTTTTTTACGGTATTTTGAGCAAGTTTAGTATTTGGTGGTTTAATAAAGGGGGAGTGAAAATTCGAGTTGCATGGTGTGTAAGAGTAGCAACATTAAATTAATTTGCAGTTATAAGTTCAGCAGGACAAAAGATTATAATTAAATGATACATGAATGAACTAGTTGAAGTGTATTAAATATCGAAAATTTTCAAGATATTGAGGGCAATAAAAGGTGGATCCGTATGAGCAAGCCAAAGAGAATCGTACATGTCCAACAATTTCTTTTGAAGTAGAAAAATGGAATCTAGATTGGAATTATTACATATCAGCCCAGATTAAAGCGCCGTAGGAGAGATATGGTAATACAAGAGAATTATAAAGTTTTCTTAAGCGAAGTTAACGGGAGAAAAGGTTTGATTTTTCTAATAAATCCTTATATTTTGAAATAATTTTTGTAATATGTGTTGCATGAGATGACCAAGATAGATTGTGATCATAAGTAGGCTCAAAAATTTAGTGGTATTGACTTAAGTATGTTGGATGTCATCAATTTTAATGTTGCTATTAATGTTGGTCTCGTTACTCTATTTATTTTAAATTACCATAAAATGGTATTCTTAATATTAGCTGATAGTTTGTTTAGTTTGAACCAGTTGGAAAGTTGAGTTCAGTATTAATTAAGATTTCAAGAAGTTTCTGGGCTTGGTGGGAAAATAAAAATATTTTTGTTATTTTGTTTAAAAATAACAAAATAAGGTTTATTTGAACAAAGGGGGAGGTCATTAATGTAAAGTAAAAAAGAAGGGGTCCAAGTATCGATCCTCGAGGTACCCCGCATGTAATACTGCTAAAGGAAGAATTAGAAGCATTAAACCAACACATTGTTTTCTCTCAGACAGATAAATACGTAACCATATGATTAAGTTTATGAAGGAGAATGTCATGATTTTATGGGGTCCAAAGGGCATTGATAAGTCTAGTAAAGATCCCCACAGTTGAATTTCTTATCCAAGCGGTGCTCTGTTATTTTACAGTTCATAGTTCATTTATTGCCATATGAGTGGATCTCTTGGCATAAATCTTTTGTATAGGGGTTAAAAATTAAAAATATGATGAAATAAAAAGCAGCTGAATACGAGCATATAATCCTTTCCAAAAGTTTAGATATGGCCGGGAGTACGGATATAGGTCTGTAGTTCGTGAAATAATGTTTATCACGGATTTAAAGATAGGAGTGGCATTAGACATTTTTAAATGGGTGGAAAATACTGTTGACAAAGGAGATTTTAAAGATGTGGGTCAATACACCGCTAATTAGAGGGTAATATTTTCATAGAAGATTCTTACTTAGATCATCATTACCGTGCTTGTTACGAGATTTAGTTTAGATGTAATTTTGGCTACTTTGTTAGTTGGTTATCTTCTATTTGGTTGGTAAATATACGATTTGTGGCAAGACGAGGCGGTGGTTTAAGGTGTTCCGATGTTTGGTATATTTCAAACGTGTTTTCTTATGTTGGTTCAGTGATATATTTTAATATAATTTATCTTAGTTTGAAATCGATTACATTAAACCTTATAACCCAAGGTTTTTTTTAGGTGAATTACGTTTAGGGAACGCGGGTTACTTTAATCGGACAATGAAAGAGCATGAAACACTTTATCGTGGAATTTATTATGGGCCTCTTTCGGGATAATCCAAACTAGTAACAAAATTCCAATCAATTGCGAAAGGGCGTTAGTTAATACATGGACATTTTCAGGCTAAATTGACTGTGATTTTATGTATAGGGACTATATAGGAACTTTAGGATTATGTAGATTTCGCTTTAGTTAAAAAAGTAGGAAAATGATCGAAGAGAGACTGTAACTAAATATACCGGAATTGATATGGGCCATAATGTCATTAGTAAAAAATATTGTCAATTAAAGTAGCATTACAACGACCTGCCAGCATTATATGAAATTCTTGTAGGTTTGGTAATAGAGGGAAGAAATCATATGAATTAATGATTAACAAAAATCATTTATTTTAGGATTTGAATCATGAGTCGGAAGATAGTGATTAAAATCGCCCATGATATGACAAATTTTATTTTCATTCGATAGTGTTGAGAATTTAGATAATTGTAACAAAAATCATCACAGACGCCAATATCGCCCGGTTTATACACAACACCCAATAATCAAAATTATTAGCAGTGTTTCAATAAAAAGGAATCACAAATCTAGACATCAATAGTCAAATCCGGTCTCAAACAGTAGCTTAATCCGAGTTTATATAAAGTGAAACCCACCGACTCGTCGATCATATCTGATTGAATTTTCAACTGAAAAGTTACCAATGATCGACAATAGAAGCATCGTCATCTGATGTAAACCAGGTTTCAGTGAAACCGTATATATCAAAATGATGTTGGAGAAGGTGGATAGGTAATTTGCAAGATCATTGGAATGTTGCCTAGGACTACGGATTTATGGTGGAATATGGATAAATTGCAGTAATTTATACTGGGCTGATGAGTATGGATATTGTCGCTATCATAATAGCGACAGGTAATGTTATTAGACTTTGTAAATCAGAACCATCAGGGCAGATCATCATTGGGATTAAGGGAGATGTCAAAAGCAAAATGATAAAAAGATGAGATTAGACATAAAATCAGAAAGGATGGACATAGAGAGTAGTACAATCAAGAAGGAAATATAAACACTTATAGAAAGAAAATATAACGTGTTTAAAGAGTAATTGGTGAGAGTGCGGATTAATTAAAAATCTGTAAAAACGGGCAGTTAAGGGGAGAGAAACTAAACTATAGTGGGAATCTGCTAAGAACCAAATGCCTTTGTGGGTAGAAAATAAAGGACTATGAAAAAGATATTGTCTACATTGGTAATTATATACAGTAAGAGAGTCTGAATTGGTAATTATATAACAGTAAGAGATTATGAATAACAGAGTACCACTAGATCATGTTATACCTAGTCACATGAAAAGAAAAATAAAAGGAGAAGAAGAAAAGGGAAAAAGGGCCAGTCATGAGCAATGAAACAGAAGTAAAATAATATAAAAACTCGACCACGATGAGGAACTTCCTGAGCAAGGGAGGATCAAATATAAGATGGACTCGTAAGGCACAGAGCATGTAGTCAGGTGTTTTGCAAATACGGTTAATTATATTATACATTCATAGTAAAAGTACAAATAATAATATTACTAAACCAATTGTAGATTGACTAAAAAAACAGACCCGACCCTAACATTCTGTAAGTATAATAAATTGTTAGATGTTAAAGAAATAATATAATAACATTCAGCTAAATATTGGGAGTAATAAATTCCATTACAGTGTAGTTACAGGAGTATCATTTTAGAGGGAAACATACAGAAAAGAAGCGGGCATAGCATATTAACACAACGAGGACGTTCCCTGTGCAAGTAAGAGAGGCAAAACATAACGAATAGTAAATCATCTTCACACAGAGAACGTCGTGTAAGAATGTATACAAGGTGAATATTATTTAAGAAATAATTGTAATAAATACCATTACATATCGTTAGTATACATTCAAGGGAAAGTTAAGTTAAAAAGTATTCTGTACTACCAATTAAAGGAGACTGGATAGAGGAAAAAAAATTATACGTACACATGTATGAGTATCAAAGAATCACCAAAATAATTAAAATAAGATTAGTGACACGTTGAGATTAGGAAGCAGAGTAGCATTATGGAGAATATTCAAAACAGTAGAAAAGGAGAAAGGAAAAGGCTGAGCAATGAAACAGAAAAACATGGGCCAAACATAAAAAATATGTATCTGTACAATATGTAATCTATAACACGAGGATGTTTTCAGTGCTAGTAGGAGAGCATAAGGGTAGGACAAATATAGCATGAAAAACGTCGTCAGGTGTTATATGAAAATAATTAAATATACATTCAGATAATATTACGAGTAAGAATAATACCATACAATAATTACAAGTAAATAATATCAAAGAAAATCCTAAATGACTGAACACAGGACATTTTCCCTTAATATGCACGTATCAAATACAAATCAGAAATAATTAAAAGTTATTTGAACGCTTTGAGAATTAGAATGCAGAGTAGCCATGTGCGAGAACATTCAGACAGTAGAAAAGGAGGAAAGGACAAAGTCAGAGCAATGACAGCAGAATAAAAACATGGGCCTAAACATAAAAATAGGTAATCTATAACAAAATGTAATGATATAACACATGTTTTGCTTGAGGACGATTTCAGTGCTAGTAGGAGCAGTGGCGGATTTAGGAAAAGGGCCCTGTTCAGCAGTTAAGGGGGGCCCCTTTAGCGTAAGGGACAACGCAATACGCCCTTAGTTGCGATTAAGGTGTGTCGAGGGGGGCCCTGAGAGCACTATTTTAGGGGGGCCCTGTCAGCAGTGCTGACACTGCTGACTCTGAAAATCCGCCAAAATGAGTAGGAGAGCGTCAAAGGGTAGACAAATAAGCATGGAAAACGTCGTCAGGTGTTATATTGAATTAATATAAATACATACATTCAAATAATATTGAGAGTAAGAATAAATAATACAATCAAGTACAATAGAATATACACAACTGACTGAAAGCAGGCGGTTTTACCCTTTACATGTGTAGGTATCAAATAACTCACAAATAAATAAAAATATTGACACTTAGAGATGTAAATCCCCAAAGTAAGACTGCAGAGTAGTATAGGGGAAAACATTCAGACAGTAGAAAAGGAGAAGGTCAAGTCATGGCAATGAAAAACCGAAATAACATGAGGCCTAAACATAAATATGTAATCTGTAAACAATATGTAATGTATAACACCTTAAGGATGTTTTTCAGTGATAGTAGGAGAGCATCCAAAGGGTAGACAAGTATAGCATGGACAACATCGTCAGGTGTTATATGAATAGTATTAATTGCATTGAAATAAATATTAGGGTAAGATATTAAAATTACAATCAGGTTACAAATTAGTAATATACAAACAAATCTAAAATCTGTTGAACTATTTTAAGTTCATCTCAACAAGAGTTTTAAAAATTAAAAAAAGTAACAAATTAATAAAATTATTTGACGCTTTGAGAGTAGGAATGCAGATTAGTATATGGGAAAACATTCACACAGTAGGAAAAGGGGAAAATTAAAAAGTCATGAGCAATGAAAGAATTAACATGGGCC